>CAUYSK010088765.1:0-32793 GCA_963575035.1 Avahi laniger | reverse complement strand
AGCTTTTGAGTGGTTTTACATTCATGAGTGTTTATTGTGCTGGTCCTTGTGTAATTCAGCTTTGAGTACTTCTTGGAGAGCTGGTCTTGTCCTGGTGAATTCCCACAGACTTTGTTTATCTGAGAATGTCTTTATTTCTCCCTCATATATAAAACTTAGTTTTTCAGAGTACAGGACTCTTGGCTGGGCATTATTCTGTTTCAGAAGAGTGAGAAAGGGGCCCCAGGCTCTTCTTGCTTGTAGGGTTTCAGTTGGGAAGTCTGATGTTATTCTGATAGGCTTTCCTTTGTTTGTTACTTATTTCTTTCACCTGACAGCTCGTATTGGGCCTCTTTAGTGGCTATTTTGGTCAATCTGATGACTGCGTGACGTGGTGTCTGTCTATTTGCATTGAATCTCCCTGGGGTCCACTGCACTTCTTGTATCTGTGTATCTAGATTTTTAGCAAGGCCTTGGAAATTCTCCTCTATTAAATCTTCAAATAGGTTATCCAGCGCTTGCATGGTTTCTTCTTCATTTTCCGGAATACCGATCACACGCAGGTTTGGTTTTTTACACATAATCCCACATTTCTTGTAAGCTTGTTTCTTTTTTCTTTATTTTCTGCTCAATCTCTGTGAGTGATTTATTCATTTGGAAGGAGCTGTCTTCAATCTCTGAGATTCTTTCTTTTGTTTGATCTACCCTGTTCTTGAGGCTTTCCACAGTGTTTTGAAGTTCCCTGAATAAGTCCTTTATTTCCAGGAGTTCAGTTTGATTTTTCTTTAATATTTCAGTTTCTTTAGTGAATTTTTCTTCCAGAGCCTGGATTTTTTTTGTGGTTTCCTTGTGATGGTTATCCATTTTTCCTTGCATATCATTGAGCTTACTTACAATCCATGTTTGGAATTCTTCTTCTGTCATTTTAGTATTCTGGATCTGGTTAGTGTTCATTGCAAGAGAGCTAGTTTTCCTCTTTGGGGGTGTGCTTTCCATTTGATTTTTCATACTTCCAGAAATCTTTCACTGGGTCCTTCCCATCTGGATCTGCTGTTACTTTTGTTTTGTTCTGCCGCTAGAGGGAGCCGCTAGTATGTTGTCCAGGGTTCTCTTGATGGGAGGGATTACTTGGGCAACTTGTTTTGGTCTCTTGCCGGTGTTTTGATTCCCTAGTCGCTGGTTTCTCTGTTGGTAGCTGACCGGAGGCAGAAATGCAATTGTACCGGATGACCTGAACTGGTCTGGTGAGGATAGTCACTGGGCTGTCAGCTATTGGTCAGTACCAAAGCCCTGGGGATTGGTGCTTGTTGCAGAAGGGGAGGGGCTCTTTATGTCTTGCTGCTGCAAGCTCAGAGGCCACACAAAAGACCCTGGCCAGAGCTAGGGGGTGCCTTCCCAACCTGCTCAATGCCCCAGCCCCTTCAGCTTCTGTAGGCTTCTGCCCCTCACAACTGAGGAGGCACTCAGTATTCACAGGTCAAAGAAATGGGCCTGACTAATTGACTTTAGGTCCTAGAAGAGCAGAGCTCATTGTGAGAACTCTCAGGCTGGGGCAAGGGAGCCCTTCTGAACCTGCGACCTGCTGTGGGCCCCGAGCTGGCGGCACTGGCTCCAGAGGGAGCTGCTCAAGGGCTGGGAGGTACCTGATCATGAAGTCAGTCCAGTCACCAGGGTGCTCCGCCATCTCCTTTATGTCTCCCTCCCCAAATCTCATGCCAATTCAGCAATAGCTCTCATTTCTACTGGCCCACCCTGAGCAGTCCCAATCACCAGCGGCAGTTTCCAGGTTAGAGTCCTCTACTCAGTAATCACCTCCCCGTTCAGGACCTGCTGGGTGCCAGAGACCAGCTTCCTGACTCCAAACTGACTCTGGAGGTAGCCCAGACCAGCTCCTCCCCTGTCCGGTGCAGTCCTGACAGGGAGCTCCGGGGAGTTCAAGATGCTTCCAACTTGTGTCCTCTCTCCACTGAGCCCCACGTTTCCTGACACAATTCTACATCCACTTCACACAAGCTTCTGCCTCTCCGTGGGTTGTAAATCAGTGGGGAAGCTAGACTGTCTTGTGAGGGTCTTATCCCAGCGCACTTACTGGCCAGGCTGGTGCAGCCATCTCATACTCCACTCTCTATTGTCTGTCCGGCGCTTTCCAGGTTTTGCCTTCCTATCTTCCGTTCTTCTTATTCTTTTTCCTGATTTGTGTGTACCCTGCTGAATCTCCACCGATTCACCTCGCTGTTTTTGAGGGAGAGCGATCCGATCATGTGTAGCAGACCAAGATCTATATCTCTTTCTCTGGAAGCAGGGATCCAGGAGGCTACCTTAACTCCACCATTTTTTCCCCTCAGCATGTTTTTGCCTATAGAAATATTCTTGTCTACCCTCTCTGACTCATAAATTTTTATAGTGGATAGTAGGATTCAAAATTACTGAAATAGGTCCTCAGAAATTACTTCTGAAAATATAAAAGTCTTATACAGACTTTTCACATTTATTCTATTAGAGCTCACTGAAAGTGGAAGTATACATAGTCTCATTAAAACCGCTTGTTACCTATTTTCAAATGTACCATATCTATTCCTTTCTCAAGACCTGTGCATTTGCTATTTTCTTCTGCCTGGTATATTCTTCTTGTTATTTATATCTGAGCTTCATGTTCCCTACTTAGATTTTCCTGGATCATCTTATATAGTCATTTAACTTTATCTATCTTTTAAATTCATTCTGTTCTAATTTGACAGTATGTAACAATATCTGTCATTATTTTATTTTTTGTATCATGTTTTTTACTAACCAAACCACCCTCCACCACCACTAAAATGGTCCATAAGAGAAGAGACTTTTCTCTATTTTTTTTTTCTCTCAAGGCATATATAATGGCTCCTGCATTTCTGCAAAAGGCACCACTAATTATTTGTTGAAAAAAATGGATGAATCAATTCTCAGTATCTAGTTTGGCTTTAAAATAGTTATTTCTTCTCAAATGAAAATCTCTTAATAATTTGAATATAATGAAATATGACCAAATCCAATTTTTGCTTTTTCACAGTTCTTCTTATGTGCTCAATGATTTTACTTTATTGAAAACGGTCAGTTAAAATACCATATCTCATTTTTAGTATCTTCCCCAAATCCCCACACTACCCTCTGTTCTCACCAAGATTTTTCTCTTCTTGCTTATAAGTAAATCTCTGGCCAAATGTAGAAATAGCAGCTTCGAGATACAGCAATAAGACCTTAGCTATGCCACCTGAATTGTTAGAAAGGTTAGCTTATATCAATAGGGTGTGTGTGTAGGTATATTCATTTTGAATTGGGGAACACATAGATTAGAAAAGTAAAGTAGTTTATTCTCATTATCTAGGGTGAGTGTTTTTACTCCATTTAGAATAGCACAATTAGGTCGCCAAATAGTTTTATCAGTTCTGTATTACTTTGAACTTTTTCCTAGATTATGCCCATTGATCATAATCATGTATTCTTTGATGTGAGTAGGCTGTAATAATTTAAATATGGGCGTTTTTGTAAATATTTTAATAGGTGTTTGGGTGATTAGAAATTAAGGCTGCTACCAGACAATCACTCAAATAAATATGTCTTCCTTTTCATACTTCGTATTTCATACTTCCTATATGCCAGACTGCTCCGCTAAGTCACATCATTATTGAAGACCAGTGTTGGTTACATAATCCTACAGACTTTAAGCTTGCTGTTCTTGCCTATGGTGATGTTACCTCCTTAGAAATCATGAATGCACACATGCTAATAGTAAAACTGAAAACCATCAAATTCAATTAAAGTACTTATGGGAACTTCACAGAAAGAAATAATGAGAGTCAACTTAAACATTTATACAATAGTCTAATTTTATTATGCTATGTTCCCATTATACATAAAATTAGTTCATCCCTAGTACTGTATCACACCAAATTTTAAGTGAATTATTGTGGCCATGTTTTTTCAAAAATTGTCAGAATACAATATGCACAAGATATGCACTTAAATGGAATGAATAATATAAAGGGATATTTTGTTCAATATATTCATTCCCTCAACAGATAAGTTTATTAAAAAACAAAAAATAAAGTCACTTAAATGATTTCATCCTTCCTGGAAAAAAATGTGAATATTGCTCCTGAAAGAAGTGTTTGTTCTCATCCTTTTTATTCCTATAGAGATTAATAAAATAAAGCTCCCAGATGTATGAATTCTGCTTTAGAAAATATATTCTATATATATTGGAGACACATAATTGTGCATAACCATAATTAACTAAACATATTTCAGAAGGGGAAAGACATTAAATATAAAGATATGCAATTAATTAATGAACTCCCTCTGCTTCATTAGTGCACACATAGGAGTAAATATAATAAATTGGAAAGACATTAGAATGACTAACAATAGTAATTGTGTAAATTATAGTCAACAGCAGGTGCATTTCCTCATCACCCATACTCTTTCTCTAGCTGGTTTTCATGTGTTTTTTTTTTTTTTCCCCCTCAGTTACATTTGCAGAATTTAAACATCTCAGAAGAATAAGCTATATTAAGACATTCAAAAAATAAAGTTCTCCATATAGCTTTCAAAAATCCAAAGCATCATGTTACATACATAACATGAATATTCTAGGTAAATTTCACAAAACTATTTGCAAAGATAGTATGCAATTTTTGAATATATTGTGAGGATAGACTAAATATGAAAAATCAAAACTTAAGCAATTTGGATTTGAATGGAGAGAGGTATAAAAAATTATTATAGTACTCTTTTTCCTCAAGGATACCTATGATTTTTATATTTATTCATTTTACATAGTCCCATATTTCTCAGACAGATTATTCATCCTTCTTGATGAATTTTTCTACCTTTTTTAGGGACAGAATCAATTCTAAAGCCTTTACTTCAAGTTTTACAATTTTTTCTTCAGCTTTGTCTAATCCGTTGTTAAAACTTTCTATTGTATTTTGAAATTTCCTAAATGACTCATTTATAGGAGTTCTACTATATTTTTTTCTTATGTTATCTATCTCTTTTGTGAATTTTTCATTCATGTCCTTAAATATATTTTTGGTTTCTCTGTTCTGGTTTTCAAATTTCTCTCCAATTCCATCCATCTTGTTCACCATCCACATTCTGAATTCCATAATTGACGTTTCAAAAATTTCTTATTGGTTGGAGTTCATTGCTGAAGAACTGCTCTGATCATTTGGGGGTGTCAAAACTACCTGTTTTTTCATGTTACCAGAATTCTTATGTTGGTTGTTTCTCATCTGAAACCTCCTCTTTCAGCTCAAGACACATAGCTTTGCAGTATGCATATTATCCTCTGCTAGGAACTCTTTTGCTGAGTGAAGAGAAAAAGAGGTCCCTGGATGGCATGCTTGAGTCCTATGCTGGAAGATAGACCAGGACATGGGCAGATGCACTCTGAGTCTTTAACACTGCTACTCTCCTATGTCCTCCTGTTCCCCTGTGGTTGTTAGAGGCAATTGGCACAGAGTGTGTGCAGCAGGCAGTGTTTGTGCACGAGGATGAGCACTGTGAGTACATAGCTGATCATGGGCACATTGAGCATAATTGTTCAGCCTGCCCAGGTCCGGTGGTGGTGGTGGGTGGTTGATGCATGGAGGCATGAGTTTTTCCCTGCCCAGGTCCATTAATGGTAGCATTACCCAGGTGCCAATGGTGGCAGCAGCACTAGCCAGATGGCAGTAATTGGTGCCTGGGGCCACAGGCACACTCTCCATCCAGGTCCTGCAGTAGTTGTGGCTGGGTAGGGTCATCATTATATTAAGGGAAATAACTGAGGAACAGAAAAACAAATATCACATGTTGCCATTCATATGTGGGAGCTAAAAAAAAAAATTGATCCCATAATGGTGGAGTGTAGAATGAGAGATAATTAGAGGCTGAAAAAAGTGGGTGGGTGGAAGTGGGGAGATGAAGAGAGGTAGGTTATTGCACACAAATATACAGTTAGAGAAAAGGTACAAGTTCTATAATGTGACATCAGAAAATGACTATAGTTAACAACAATATATTGTAAATTTCAAAGGAGCTAGAAGAGAGGAGTTGAATTGTTCTCAGCACATATGGACACCTCAGTGAAACACACCTCAAATGCTCTGACTTGATCATTGTACATTCTACATGTATAACAAAATTTCACATTTACTCCACAAATGTGTAAAATATTGTATATCATAAAAAATAGAAAAATGATCAACCACATAAAGTAGTATATTAAAAGAATAATATAGCATAAATGAGTCAGATATAACCATGAAATGAAAGGCTGATTAAACCTGAAAAATTAATCCATGTAATTTGTCATATACTTATAACCAAACCATATAAAGAAGAAAAAATATGACAAACTCGGTAGATGTAGAAAATCATTAAAAAATTCAGGATTAATTTATGATAAAATTTCTCAGTAAATTAGAAACAAACGGCACCCTTTTAACCTGATTATGGGCATATACAAAAACAAAATTAATTTCCTATGTAACAGTGAAAGAAATGTTGCTTTCCCTATAAAATCAGGAGTATATGAAGTATGATTTTTGCTGTATGATTTTGATTAATAGCTTCTGTTATGGTAAATTCACATCTTTGACACTGATGAAATTTCTTACCATGAATTAGTGATGAATTTTATTAGATGTATGTTTTTTATTCATCTTGAGATGATGATATATATTTACTTTATACTATTAGTATATGACATTGAATTGCAAGATATTATTTTGTTATTTACTAATTATATTCTTTATTTGATCTGTATACCCCTTTTGTAGACTATTATAACAAAACTTGGCAATAAGAGAATAATAACATAAAGCTTTGAAAGTCCATGTAATGAGAAATGGCACTTTAAGAAGGCATGAAGTGAGGAGAAAGAATGAGGACCTCTACTGAAAGCAGTGATAGAGGCAGAGGTTGAGGATCACTAGAAGGAATTCAGTGGGAAAAAAAAAAATAAAGCTCTGTGGTTTGAAGAATCAAGATATAACCAGATCACACACGAAAAAGAGAGCCATGTCTTAATAAACTTTCTTTCATTGTAGGAACCACAGAAAAAATCTTTGTACTGAGAAACTGAATATGTCACTCAAACACCTCCTTCTTTGCCATGGGACCATCCTTCTAGGATCTGAAGCAGAAAATTCTACCATAAACTATAAACAGACCTACTAAAATATACATATACTGTTAAAAAATAAATTACAAAAGAAAAACTATGTGATTCAATATATTTCAGCAAAAACAAGAGTAATAAATTTGAAAAAGATACGAAGAGAAAGGAAAAATAATCTTTAAAAAGTATCAAAAGTTCAAGGGACACAAATGATAAAAACTTAAAAACAGATTGATTTTAAATTAAGAGATAATATTCTGATATATAAAACATGTATGAGGGATAAAACATACAAATACTTGAAGTATGAGAGGAAGAAGAGGAAAAAATTAGATTATATTTAAAACTATTATTTAAATTTACTTTACTGAAATAAAATTAAAACTGAATCTACGTAATAAAAACATAGTTCTTTACCTAAGAAAATTTTCCCATAATAATAAACTGCAATACATTGTTGAATAAATTACTAGAGTATTATTTGACTTTTAGGACATAATGATCAAGCTAACTACAGAGGATAGATAACTAAGATTAGCATGTATCTTATTGAAAGCCATTTTTACTGTATGAAAAAAGTCTTGTAACATCTACAAACAATCAAAAAGGGAGTCCTGGCCCATTAATATTTTATTTTTTCAATATCCTGGTAGTCCTGCTACAGAATTTTATATTGTACATGTAAAACATCAAGAAATATGTTTTCTTAAGCCATTCCCAAAGAATCCATTGAACAACGAACCATCACTAGTTTTATGTGATGGATATGGATGCAATAAAAATTCAGGAAATAAAACGACAAAATAAACAAAAAACCCTGACAGTTTTCTTTAATTATAAGTAGTGATGTTTCCAAGATTAACACAAAATTGGGATAAGGTTGGAAGATGCTATGTAAATGCTGTAGGCCCTGAAAAAATATCTTATTTTTTTTAAGAAAAGAAAAAGAGAAAGGGAAAAATAGAATAAACTCATAAATTCTTCAGTGAATAAATGAGAGTCAAAGCTGTCATTCAAAGGCGAAAACTGATAAAAAGTTTGTGTATATTAAAACAAGAGAAACAAAAATAATGATAATAGTCTTGACTGCAATTGAAGTATGGAGAAGAGGGAGAGTTGGAATGTAAAGTTTTAACTCAATTTTAGCTTGAAAATACATAGGTAATATTTTAAGGAAAAAAGAGGGTAAGTACATCATGTAAAGTGTTATGATACAGGTAAATATTGTAACTAAAATTCACATATTTCTAAATATCAAAAGAAATACAAAAGCAAAACACAAAAAGAGCAACAAAAACTAGTCATCAGTACAATACTTAATCTTCATACATCATTGCTTTGGCATGTAAATTGGTTTAACACAGTTTTTTTTAAAGACCATATTTTTATTATGTTATTTAGTTTTCTTTTTACTGAGTTTATTGAGTTTTATAGAATTATCCCTGGTCTTTATTGCATCAGAATCTTCAGTTTCTTCTAGAAATTTGTTTTACAGCACATTTTGGATGGAAACCTTTTGTTTCATTTTCTCTTTTCCTCATTCTGTTATATTTTGTGCTCATCTTTTTCAGCTCGTTGTCTCTTGTGTCTTTTTTTCCCCGGCCATCAGTTCAGAAATTGTGCTTTGGTCGCAGTGGAGAATTTCTTGTCTGTGTATTAAGTCTGTGGAAATCTTGTTTCAGCTCCTAATAGTGGTGCTGCCTGTACTCTGCCTTTCCCTGGGTTGTAGCCCAGAGACTGGTAAGCAGAGAGACGTTTGTTTGTTTGTTTGTTTTATTTTCCTCCCTACTTATACTGGTAATCCATTCTCTGAATTCAAGCTGAGCATGCTTTCTTTCATGATTTTCATAGTGTACTTTGAGCAGTTATTATTGAAGAGAAGATATTTTATGGGCTAAAACCAACAGGCCAATATCTTCACCCTTACCTGATGCTTCACAATTGCTTTATTTCTGATTAAAGGTTATACTTACCTTATTTTAAAATACTAAAAAATATCTGAAACTAATTTATAAAAGATTATTTATTTATTTTTGCAATAAATATGTATAGGAGATCGTGGTTCAAAGGATTAGCCTGCATTTCCATCTGATAAAATTAAAACTCCATTATATCAGAAAATTTAGTAAGATTTCACATGCATTTTGACACAGCAGATGTAGCAGAAAGATGCTATACATCACACAGTTCTAGAGGCTCTATAGATTTAGACCTTGATAAGCTAAAGAATAAAGAAAATGTGCTACATATGCACAATGGAATACTATTTGGCCATAAAAGAATGAATCCTGTCCTTTGAAGCAACATGGTCTGGAGATCATTATGTTAAGTGAAATAAAACAGGCACAGAAAGACAAATATCACACATTCTCAGTCACGTGGGAGGTAAGAAAGTTAAGCTAATGGAGGTAGATAGTAATTGGAATGATAGTTACCAGAGGCTGGGAAGGGTGTGTGTGTGTGGAGGGGGAAGAATGTAGAAAGACTGGCTAATAGGTACAGACAGAATAAGTTTCTAAGATTCAACAGCAGCACTGGGTGACTATAGTTAACAACAACATATTGTATATTTAAAGCAGTAGAAAACAAGAGTTGAAATGTTCACAATATTCAAGGTGACAGATACTCTAAATACTTGTTCATTACATAGTCTATGCATATAACCGAAATATCACATGGACCCCATAAAAATGTACAAATATTATGCATCAATAAAAATTTAAAAAAATACTCAATGGCAGGAAAAGAACTATCCTAAACAAGCAGAGACAAAAACTCCTGATCCTTACACCTTATATGGAATTAAATAACCAAAATCTTTCTGAGCCTATTTTATTTCACTTAACATAATATCCTCCGGGTTCATCCATGTTGCTGCAAATGGAAGGATTCTCTTCCTTTTTATCGCTGAATAGCATTCCATTGTGTATATATATCACATTTTTTAAATTCATTCATCCACTGATCTCATAAAACTAGAGAGTAGAATGGTGGTCACCAGGGGCTGAGGTGGTGGGTGTAGGGATGGATGGGAAGATGTTGATTAAAGGATAAAAATTGTCAGTTAGATAGGAGAAATAAATTTCAGAAATTCATTGTATAACATGGTGACTACAGTTAATAACAATACATTGTATTCTTGAAAAATGCTAAAAGAATGAATGTTAAGTGTTTTCACCACAAAAATGATAGCTAGGAGAGGTAATACATATGTTAATTAGCTCGATTTGGTCATTCCACAATGTATATATACTTTGAAATATTATGATGTCTATAAGTACAAAAATATTGTATTTGTCAATTTAAAAAATATATAAACTATAACAATAATGAGTATGTCTCTTTCAGGAAACTAATAAAGTAGATTGATAAAATTCTAACCAGAGTACTTAGGAGAAAAGAGAAAATACACAAATTGTCAATTTTAGAAATTAGTGAGGTGTATAATTACAGAATTCCACAGATATTAAAAAATTAATAAAAGAATATTATGGATGACTTTATGCCTATTTACTTAACAGTGTAGATGAAATAGATAAATACCTAGAAATACAGAATTTTGCTCCCATCAATTCTATTAAACATTATACTGAATGTTCTTGTCAATGCAATAAGGCAAAAAATAAATAAATCACATTCACATTGGAAATACAGAAGTGAAAGTGTCTTTATTCACTGCTAATATGATTGTCTATGCAGAAAATCCCATGTCGTCCACAAAAATATTATATCTAGTAATGACGTTAGTAATATTGCCAGATATAAAATCTATATAAAAATCAATTTATTTCTGTGTGCTAGCAACAACTGGCATGAAAAAAATTTCTAAATACTATTTATAGAAGTATCAAAAATATAAAATAATTACAGATAAACTTGCTAAAATATATTCTAAACTTGTACACTTAGAACTATAAACACTGAGAGATTTTAAAATTAAAGATTAAATAGATGGAGAAATGTTCCTGCTTATGTATCAGGATACTCAATATTATTAAATTCTTAATTATCCACTAATTGAAATATAGATTCAATGCAATTCCAATCAAAATCATGACTGAATTAAAAGAATTGTACATTATATTCTGGAATTTATGTGGAACTGGAATAGCTAAAACAACTTAGAAAATAATCTTTAAAGATTTATTATCTTGACTGAGGTAATGGTTTCATACTTCTTTAGAAACAGAGCCTAAGACCCAGACTCAGATGATTTATTGAAGCAATACTCTCAGGGCATAAAAGGAGTAAATGGTATAGGTTAGAGGAAGGATCTATGCAAGGATGTGGTCTCTGCTGTAATCCATTCTGATACAACAGTGAGTGCCGGTGTGTGAACTACACTGCAGTGTTGGTTCCACCTTGTAGCAAGCAAGAAGGGCCGAGAGACACCTTTTGTGCACACATATCACTAATCATTGGCTAGCCAGTGTTCCTTAATGTGGGATAAGTAATATAAATTCCAGGGCCTGGAAAATCCTACTGATAGACAACTATTCTATGGAAAGGGGGCAGCTATAATTTCTTAGCAGCCAACACCCTCAGGGGTCAGGTAAGTAGTATACCAGCCCAACAAAGAAATCTGCATGGGGCACCAAAAGTATCCAGTAGATGGAGTGATTATGGGGAGTGGTGAACAGTTTTTGTGATGGCAATAATAAAATTCATAAGAGAAAAAGAAATATTACTAAGATAATAAGGAATTACAATCTCTTGGGTACAATGGTAACACTTTAAACTTTTATATTTCACTTTAAAGATGTGGATTTATTACGTTACAGAAAGATGATTTAATCTATTAAATTATAAAAGAAGATAAAAACATAAGGCATTTAACATAAAATATTTAAGCATTAACATAAAATAACTAAAAGATGTCAAAGCTAAATTTGACATTATAGTATACCATACAGCCCCTACAAATCATGTTTTAATATTTCAGAATTTGGAAAATGTTAACGATCGTGTTTTTAATGCAGAAAGGCAAGTTACAAATCTGCACGTTCAGGAAAATTCTAAGTTATCGGTAAAGAAGAATGCATATATTTATTTAAAATCTTATAATGACATCAAAATATTAACACATTTAAATCTAAGTTGTTCAATGATTAATGATGTTTATTTTCTTTCTGCATTCTTAGTTCTCCATTTATTTTCAGAAAAAATATTTAATTTGAAATAGAAAATAAGAATATATTGTATAGTTACATATAAAAGAGAAACATTAGTAAAATTAATATAGTATTCATTTTTGTAAAATTAATGCATAGGTATTATAAATGTGAACATATAATAGGAATATTATTAAAATATCAGTTCGCTATATTTTGAAACTTCTTTTAAAACGATATGACACTATTAATTTTTATTGAATTCTTATAGTCTAGAAACTAAACAAAGCATTTATTTTTAACATACATCTTATTTAATTATTCTAAAAATTATTAGAATAAAAATTATTCTAAAACAATTCCAATAGGCAGGTTCATTTTTTCATCCTCACTTTATAGGCTTGCCTAAGGTCACAGTTCCTAAGAAGTGCCTCCAGATTAGTATTCGGGCAGCCTAATTCTAGAGCTCCTTCACCATAATGATGCTCCATTCTCAGCACCTATATATTCAATGAATTAATTTTATTCCTTTCATTCATTGCTATCCACTGGGATTTCAAGAAAATTAATCTATTTTGAGATTGCACAAGAAAAGGAGGCAAAAGCATGAGTCGTTTAACATAAAATGTTTGATTAAAAGATGTTAAAGCTAAATCTTAATAAAAACATAGTGATTGAATTTTTCGGCCTGAAGGCAATATATTTATTGGAAGTGGACCTAACCATGTAAGTTAGGCTCTCCAGAGTTCACTAAGGAGCTTATAGCTTACTAACTAGCTTTATAATCAAGGTCATGTGAGACATCTAGAATTTTCTTTTTTTTTTTTAAAGTCACAAGAACTTTTATGCTGTAGAATTTTCTTTTTAGAATTAGCCAGTAACCTTCCCTGTTATCAATAATTTAATTCAAAGGAATTATGTTACTATCTTTGAATTAAATGCCATCTCCCTTTTATAACTCTCACCCACAAAAATTCCATCTATCATTTATATTTCAGGTCCCTGTGACAATATCCTGAGCATTCTTCCTAATCATAATAGACCACTCTGCTCTGCTCTTTTCTCTAAAATCTATGTCACATAGCACCTAGCATTTGATGCATTGTTTGATAACTTTTTGAATATTATTTTATCCACCACTATTACATTATAAACACATGGAGTACGAAAGCACATCTGTGTTTCTTTCATAGTACTTTTGCAAGTTCTCCAGACTCACTACATAATTATTAAATAAATCATGATAGTTACTTTTAATCAGCTGCTCCTCTAAGATCCTAGAAAAGGAGTCCATTGTGGTATTGAATTAGAATGATACACAAAAGACAGAACGGCTGCTTCTGCAGATAAGAGTCAGTAGTTCAAAGCCCCATAGGGAGCAGATTCTTTGGATATGGGAAAAGCCCAGTATAAGAAAAAAACAAGAAAGGATCCAAAGTTTGTGCACGTAACTATATGATAATCTTATACTGTTGAAATTTTTGAATTATCATAATTTTGAATTAAATGTTTTTAATGTCCTTCACTTTGTCTTGAAGCTATTTATTTTTAGTTCATATTCATTTCTTAAGGCTAACACTTCATTAAAATACACAAAATGGGAAAGCTTTATTATTTTTCACCTAATTTGTTTACAAATCTTTTTATGTGTTTACCAAATACTCATTTCATTTTTGAGGTTTACTATAAAAAATCATTAAGTTGAGAATATAGAATTTCAAGTTTGAAAAACTCCTCAAAAGTGTCCTGTTCAAGTGTTTTCTTCCACAAGATGTTTTCTCTTGTGAGGAAAAGAAAGTGAGTTTCACCATTATTGAAAAAGAAAGCCACTTTTTCCAAGAATGACATTGATAAGTTATTTGAAATTCTGTTATATTTATTACTTATAGTAAGTTTCAAAACAACAAAACATTTCCAGGAATACCCTTTGAGTAAGTTTTATTTGTATTACTTCCTGTGTTGGGATTCATAGCTCTATAACTTATAAAATATAGATTAAAGCCAGGAAAGATGTATGAAAACTCAAGAGAATAATGGAAAACACAGTTTTCAGGGATCTGAGGTAGTCAAGACTTTATAAGTTTGTGTCATTTTTTTTGTTTGTTTTAGTAAAAGGTAGGCTCATTGAAAGAAAAAAAACAGAAGGAAAAATAGCAGACAAGGCAGATCAATAGCATAGTTTTATTTCAAGTACCACAAAAATAAATAGCAACATTATTGTTAAAGGAGAGTAGGTAATTGAAAAGTAATGCTAAAATAAATTAATAATATGTGAGTAAAGAAATATAGTAAAAGGTGAAAGCCAAGCATATTACCTTTTGAAAAGAAATTGTGTATAGAGGATATATGTATTTCAAAAGTAAAGAACAGCCTTGAGAATATCATAGAACAAAAGCTAAAAGGCAAAATATAAAGCAATATAAACAGTTCAAACAAATACCCTTTTGATACATATAAACTAGCAGGAAAATATGACTTCTAGAGTTAAAACTTTATTATGGACAATGTATGATATGCATAAAATGTTGTTTTAGATTATCGGTGCTTAAGAAATTCACAGGACAGTAGGTAATTTCTTACTGATAGCCTCCTATTAAAGTTTACTTCTGTGCAGTACATTAAATACTATGAAGGAAGAATGGATGTGACTTTTCAAGTCCAGTGCACAGTTCTTCAGTATTTGTAACAGTAACTTGTGAAAGCAAATTACTTCCTGGGAAGAAGTTTAATGTTCTTATATGTGGATTTTCATTTTTAAAACATTAACAGACTTTGATGCATGATACAATTATTTGTTTAGAGCTTTTCTCATTGATCAGAAATTGCATTATGTTCTTTTTTGTTATTCTTGTGGGTTTTGTAAAACATGCTGCAAAAGCAGTCTATTGTAAAGGTTTCATGTTTTATTTTCAGCATTTATGTAAGCTTCACCATGCTCATTTTCTAATATGATTAGATGGTTGTAAATAAAATGCATTGAAGCAGACACAATCTAATACTAACAATGCTGAGCAACTGGAAAGATGCTGTAATAATAGCAAAAAGGTTCATTTGAAAAGGGAAAGATGGAAATGCATTTCATTTGAATTATCAATACCAACCAAAGCAATACCAAAAACATCTGAAACATCATAAAACATCTCAGCAGCCTGTGTGCTGAGACCTCTTTTCTAATTTCATGAATTGGTCTCCATTTACTCCTCCAAGCAAGCAGGAATGTACTTTTGGAAAAGCTATGCAACATTTAATCCATTCTGACAGATCTTTAATAGCGCATGCTGGTGACATGAGTGTTCAGATAGCTGTGGTGCCCAGTGAAACAGCCTAATTATTTATTAAGCTATTGTAGAAGGCTGTATTTATTTATCAGTGGGAGGTGCGAAAGAGGGGGAAAAGAAAACTTATTTGGATGAAGGTTATAAAATACGCAGTTTAACTATCACTCTAAGAATAAAATGTGCATGGGAGACAGGTTTAGAAAAAATGTGTTGTCTTTTTCTTACTTTAAAAAATATTTAGGTGAGGTTAGACCACCTTTTAACTTTCATTAACATTTCTAATGAAATTTTTGGGCAAATAAGTAGAAATCATTTTAATTTCCATTTAAATGTTAAATTATATTTTCAGCAAAAACTTTATGAAGATATTTTTTAATGTGATAACTGAGTTCACTGCCCACAAAACGCTTCACTTAATAGCCTACTAACATATATTTTCTATGGCTAGCATCTTTTGTAGTTGTATTTTTCATATGTTATGTAATGTATCTAAGAAGAGACCCATAGGAACTGTAAAAAGTAATGCAGAAAGGCTGCACACTGAGTCTGAAGTGTTTCTAGAAGAAACAATCATTTTTAGGAGATTAAATTGATAAATTTTCTATTTATAAATAGTGAGTGAACAAGGAATAAATGTTTCAAGTTGATATAGTATCAACTGTATTATACATTATCCCCTGACTAGCTATATAAATGATGTTTGTACTTTATTTCCTTATTCTTTAAAGTATTATGTCAACACTTTCTTCATTATAATTATTTGTAGTTACCTTACCACACTTGTTTCAAACCTACAGTTTTTCCCAGCTTATTTTCTCAATGTTGGAAAGCCACTGGTTGGCCATTTTTTCATCCTGGAAAGACTTTTATCATCATTACACAACACGGGACAGGCATCTCTGTTCTGGAAAATAATTCTATGACTCTTTCACTATTCTCCTCCCCAAAATCACGTAGAAACCTATCTCCACAAACACCCTCATTTGGAGTTAATGATTTCTTTCTTTTTACTTTTATGTTTATTTTGGCCAAGTTCCGATGGCTTAACACAGTAAATTTTGATTTTGTATTGTTTTGCATTGTTGTTATTAGTATTATTAATGCTTTCCCTATTTGTGAGTTATTTGATGCCAAAATATGTTAAACTATTATTTTAACCCAACTAAGGCAGTAACAAAAAATTATTAATAGTTTGCCTACACGAAATATCTGTGAACTAAATGAATACCCAGAAAGAAGAGATACATTACTGCATTTTCAGTACATCACCATAATTTTAGCTTTACCTCTGAATTTTTGGCACCTATTTGATTGTCTTCTCCTTTCCATTCAAATAGATACCAACAGGAATATTTATTAATTCAGAATTTGTAAACTTCTTGTAATTTACTCTGCTACTTCTTATAAAACTGCAGCTCTTTTTTATTTTTAAAAATGTAGTGTTGACATATTAAGTGTAAAATACCCATATTCTCATAGTGAATATATTTCATTTACTTATTTTTTAATCATGGCTTTATCGAGATATAGTTCAAATACCATACAATGAACCTACTGAAGTGTTCGATTCAGTGGTTTTTAGTAATATTCACAGAATTGTGCAACCATTAACACAATTTTATTAATAATACATTTTTTCATCCCATTAGCAATCACTCCCATTTCTCTCTCACCCCTACCACCGTCATAGGCAGCCACTAATCTACTTGCTGCCTCTATCAATTTGTGTATTCTGGATATTTCATATAATTGAAATCATATAATAAATGGCCCTTTGTGTTTGGCCTCTTTCCCTTAGCATAATGTCTTAAAGGTTCATCCATGCAGTATCATGCATCAGTACTACGTCCCTTTTAATTGTCAAATAATATCTCATTGAATGGGTATACCATAATTTGCTTTTCCATTTTATCAGTTGATGGACATTTGAGTTGTTTCCATTTACTGGCCATTGTGAATAATGCTGCTATGAACATTAGTGTACCAATTTTTGCATGGAAATATGTTTTCACTTCTCCTGGGGTGGATTGCTGGGTCATATGACAACTGTACATTTAACCTTTTGAGGAATTGCCAGACTGTTTTCCAAAGCAGCTGCATTATTTTACAATCCCATAAGCAGTGTATGAAAGGTCCAATTCTCCACATCTTTGCTAATACTTATTATCTTTTCTTTTTTTAATTATAGCCATCTTAGTGAGTGTGAAGTGGTATCTCATTATGGTTTTGATTTGCATATCCTTATGGCCAATGATGTTGAATATTCCTTCACAGGCTTATTGACTGTTGTATATATTCTTTGGAGAACTGATATTCAGATCCTTTGTCTATTATTTTTTCAATTTATTTCATAAAGAAAAAACAAGTTAGCCTCTTTTTAAAGCTGTGACATGCCAAATTTCAGTGTGAAGTGAATATATGTAATTAATTTACTTATATCTTCTTGAAAATAAGATGAGAAGGCCGTCAGGTAAACAGCTCAGTAAGCTCCTAAAATTTGATGTTTGATTGGAAGCTGTTGAAGACATTAATTTTGTTTTACATTTCTAAATTTTGTTCCCTCTTTTATCACCTTACCAGTCATCAAATACTTATAAAAATAAGCATAATGTATGCATTCTCTCTTAAATTGAAAATAGATATAGAGTAATTTAGAATAGTTCAGCTGAATTTTCAAGAAATACATGTTTTTGAATATTTAACTCAAGCTTTCTGTTTCTACTCAATTTTATATTTTAACAATCTATAAAATTAAGAAAAATATGTGTGTGTAATTCAGATACTAATATGTTTTTTGGAGTCTGGGCTGAAAATCTGATTTACATCTTTTTTTTGTGTTCCTCATTATTTGGTGGTTTCAGAAAAGCTACTAATTTTTCTAAGTTTCATTTCCCTCATTCATAGTAAAGAGATTAAAAAATGGAAACTATTTTATGGAGTTCTGAAATAAAATGAAAGGTAATGGATGTAAAGAAAATATATAATGCCTGACTGAGGAAAAACTATTATTTTATTCTGTAGTTGTTGGTGTTATTAATATTTCTAAATCTGATTCACAGATATAATCAAGCATATTTTTTACATTAAACATTACTGAAAAAGGTAGAGAAGGAAAGACAATATTGAAATTGAATTAATCATAGGGATTTTGTCATATAAAATTACAAATTATTGCTTATCACTTTCAAAATACCACATTTAAAAAATGGGCATCTGAGCTTACTCATGTAATAAACATTTAATATATATGCTTAATATATTATTGCTTTTATTTATAAATTATTTTTATGTTCATTAAACTATGTTTTAACCAAAATTCAATTTCAAGGATTACCGAATATGGATATTTACAAAGTTATAATTTGTATTATGGACAATTGCACAAATACAGCTAAAAATTTATTAATATGCAAGAAACAATAAATCAGTATTTAAGTAGGCACATTAATGTACAAATATTAATATAGGCTATTTCTTCTCATCCATAAAAATGTTTTTTTCTCATAATAACAAAAGTAAAGTGTTGTTCAGTTGGGTCTTTATTCTCATTTAATTTTGCAATTTGTTGAATTTACATTAAAATTTTATAAATTTTCTCCCACAAAAAGTGGGATGGTAAATTCATGTAGTTATTTTTTTTATGTCTACAGTGATTCAGTTTGGTTTGATTCCCATGTATACTATCAAGCATAGCTTGGTTGATTGTGGAATTTGTAAGAATAATTCATCACACTAGCCCTTTCTCTCTTTTTTTTTTCCCAGAGAATGCAAAAGAAAGAGTGCTTACAAGATATTTTATACTTCTATGATGTCAAGAAATACTAATCTCCTGTATTTAATTTAAATAATTAATTGCAAAACTTTTGCTTTATCACTGCATTATGTGTAACATAACTATCTGGGGCAACATTATCTCTAGCTCTGCACTAGATTTCTATGTGTCAAAAATCCCAAAATGATTAACATGAGTCTATATAATAAAATAGATTTATAAGTATACGTAATGTAACCAGAATAGAAGATGAACCTGATATACATATGTTACTTTTTTTATTCATTATCTACTTTTCTATTTCCACTCATTATTATAACTGATGTTTACTGTATTGTTTTTAGGTAGACAAAGAATTTTAGTCCATATTTTATGCTAGGCAGATCAAAGTGTGAAGCCACATCAAATCCGAGATGAAAGCAAAAATATCCCATTTTCTTATGTACCCTGTCCCTGAATCTGACACAGAAAGAATGATTTTCATCCTGTTAGCCAACTCTGTCTAGTGCTCTATCTAGTGTGGACTAGTGCTTTCTTTTCCCAGAGCATAGGGGAACTATGAGGATACTTGAAAGGAAATTGAAATTGTTCCACAGAGAAGATGGCTTATGAGGAAATAGCAATATGTACTGTAAACCCTAAGAGCAAAATGAGGTAAGATATGTATTATAACAGGAAAACATGTGAACGATCCAATCATATGGCATGTCATAAATTATTTGTATATAAATCAATTATTTTTTAAAAAAACTAACTTGTAAGGTGCTTACTATTATGTCAGGTAATGTTCTAAATACATTATATGGAAAATCTCTGAATCACCACAATAACATAAGGAGGTAACTGCTTTTTGAGAGTCACTCAATATTTTAAAAATGCAGTTGATTATACTTCTGATGTCAAGATACTAACAAAAGGCTATCTGTGTGCATGTGCACACTCACACAAAACCCCTGTTTCCTAGCTCAGGCGACAGAGTTTAAAAGGTTAGTAGAATCACTGGTTCCTGCCAATCAGCAAAAATACCAGTCATCCATCAGATAATCTGAGTTATTAGTGATGGATAAAGAGAAAACCTATAAGTCTCAGAATTGGTGCCCTAATTTTATATTTATTTCTTTAAATGCCCTGCACCTGACAAGTAAAAGATAAAATAAGTTCAGTGTTGTGCAACAGTTAGCTATCAGTACACACTTATCTAGCTAATTGGACAAATTTTGTCAAACAAAATAAAGTTGACAATTTAGTGGACACTAGTCAACTTTTTCACATAAAATTTAGAATTTAATAAAATGATGACAATTTAATTTCTCATCTGATCTAGAGAAAAACGAATGTTGAGAGATTTTGTTCATTTCTGATTGCAGTATGAATACAACCTAATATGCTAATCTCATAATATTTAAAATAATTTTATGAGGATGTCTCAGTGAAGGATGAAGAAAAAAGAGTTCAAACTTACATAATCATCTCATGATTTATTTGGATATTAGAGCTCTTGAAAGTTAATTTAAAATGTTGATTCTTAAATGTCTTTCAGTATGGAATTTTTTAATTGGTAGGATCCCAAACCTCACGCATAGTTTTTAACAAACTATGCATTTGAACAAATCTTCTAGAAAACTGTTAACACTAACTTCACAGCAGTGTATATTAAGTAGTTTTATTTTGGCAGTGTTATACGGGAAAATAATTTGTGTCAATTATTTTTAGTATTTTTTTTGCTTATTGAGAAAGTGCACTACCAGCATGTATATTGTAGTTCTTATAATAAATTGTACATATGTACAGTGTGCAGTCTTTGTAAGCATTCAAATCTATACATCCCAGCATGTGGCAAGTTAATTTGAATAGTTTCAAAATATTTCTTTTAAAGTGATATTTCTTGGCTTATAGACACTTATTAATACTATCTGAAACTAAACATTGATTGAGAGTAATTGAAAGAAAAAAAAACATAAGAGTGAAGGGTAATTGATGCAAGTAGTATCCAGGAAAAGATCAAATCACAGATAGAATAATTAGTGATTGTACACTCTGCGGGGATATCGAGATGTATTGAGAGACTATACCTCAAATGATTTAGACACTTGAAATGAATGCAGGAAAGTATGGTGAGTTTTTTTAAAGGTGGTTTTTTTTTTTCCTTTTTTATGAAGAACTTCAGAGTCCAACTAAATAAGATCCAGAGATGGCTAGAAAGACCAACTTAAAAAAATGTTGAAAAATATAGGACAGAAATAAATATAATGGGGATAAGTAGAAGAGAAAGAATAAGAGTGAAGCCATCTCTATGACCCAGTGAAAAGATGAATATGACGATTTATAATGGAGATAAATTTAGACTCTCACCTAGAAAAAATACACTTTTACAATGAATATCCAGCATTGCTTCATGCTGTGGCATTAGAAGATGAGACAATGTGCACTGGGCACCTGATTTCTAGCTTTACCTTCCTCCTCATTATTCTGAAATAAATTCCCAAGTTAAAATGTAAGATAAGACTAAATTGATTGTGTATTATTTTCTAAACAAAATCAATAGATGGAGGATTCAGAAAATATACTGTGAAGTTTGCATATTCCTATTAGTCATGTTATGTTTTCTTTTGTAGAGGTATATTTGACCTTATTTATTCAAATGATAATGTAGCATTTACACTTATCAGAATCAATTTAAACTTAAACAATGAATAATCTTAGTAGAAGGATTTCAATTCATATATAAATGAATCTAAGCAATAATTATAGGTTTATGTTTTCATTCATAACTATAAAAGGATTCATATAAGGTTGAATTCAAGAATTTCAAATTTAAAAAAAAGTTTCGGTCTTGTTATATATACAAATTTATCAAGTTTTTTTGAATTTATATATATATATATATATAATTTGACACAAATTGTGTAAGAAGAGAGTGTAACAAATAGGAAAATATAACCCTTTAGTCTTGACTGAAAGAAGGGGACTCTACTTCCTGCTGTGCAACTTGGATAGAATTTGTGTCTCTTTCCATCTAAACATCTTTATATGACCATCGTATTCTGCTCTCATATAAATAATGCTATAAAATTTCTAGTATATGATATCATCACTGACAATATGTTTCTTTATAATCTATATGAGCACTTTTTTGTAAAACACCCCTATGGTTGTATAGCTTCAGGACAAATCCTCTAAAACGTCATACCAAATTTATGCCACTAAGCTACTTCTGCCAGACTTTCCAACATTTTCTTCACATCATGGTAAAACAAGAAAATAATGATATTAATATGAGCATGACTGCTCTGGCCAGAGTTATCCATCCAGAACTCAGTCAACTCCTATTGAGCTGCCCAAGATGTGCGGGGAATCACACTCTGAGAACATTTTACCTACTGAGGTCACACTGTTAAGGTTAGGAACCCTGTTACACAGACATAGCCAAGTCAACATGGATTGTACAGTTCAACCCAAGAAACTGGCTACTTTTATTCTCATCCAAATATCCCTGCAGTTTCATATATTTAAATACATTTCTCTCTTTCTCACATCATACATTATAAAATGCAATGATAATACCAGTTAAGAGAACTACACTCAAGATTTGAAGTATGTTACAGTTATAATCTTCACAATTACCTCATGTGGGATAAATTTCTACTTCCCAGTTCTGAGGTAAGAACATTTTGGCTTAGGGAAGATAAATATTTTCCTCAAGATACATAGCAAGTAAGTAGCAGCAACAGGGCCCAAACTCATATCCCTCTGATGCCAAAACCATTTGTTTTTTCACTATGTTAAGAAGAGAATAAACCCTATAAAAATCCGACTCCTTTTCTATTTTTTTTTTATTAGTGCATGGTCTAGTTTTGAGGAGCCATTTTTAAATTTTAACCTCTTCACTAAACAGTATATTGTGGTACACTATTCTTTAAGATCTCAAAAAACTAGCCAATTGTTTAAAAAACGTTAATAATAATGACTGCGGATATATAAAACCACGAGTAGAAAGTAGTTACAAATTAGATTAGGATTTTTTATCACTATAATTACTACTGTAATTATTTATTATTGGTCTTATGCAAACAAAATAAAATTCAATAATACCTTCTTTATATTTTATGCTATAATATTTTAAGTTTTTATTATTGAAATCATCATTGCCAATTTTCTGTTCTGGCAATATGTGTAATTTTGGTCACTGTAACTTCTGCTGCTTAGATTTATTTGTCTTAGTAAACACAACACAAATATTTAGAGCACTTGGATCAAAATTTAACTTATTGTTGCACAGCAAACAACGCACAAAACAACACACAAGGGAAATTAACAACATAAAATTTTGGAACAAATTAAGTATCTAAAAACATTTTAGTAAATTATACTTATTTTAAAAAGGCACAATGATCACATTATTGGGATCCAAAATAAAATTTTATTTCCTGCTATTTTCATTTAACATAAAAGTAGAATCACACTTTCCTATTATTTGAAATTTTCCTATAATTATCACTTTTAGTAGGACCATAAAATATTTATTTTTATTTACATAAATTTTGTAATTGATTTAGCCATATCCTATTCTTAACAGTTCAATATAATAATATTATAATCATTTTGGGACTTTCTTTATGTTTGAGTCCACTATTCTGCAATCCAAAAAGTAAAATTATTACATAAAAAACTTTTGTTTATTGTTAAGGTTCTTGCTACTTACTACCAGAAATTTAGATGTTAACCCTCATTCACTGATTTACTCACTCACTGTTGAGTCCTTACTACTTTGCTGGTGTTTTGTTCCATGCTGGGGAAATAAGGACAAATAATACACAATCTCTGAATTTATAGGGTTCCATCAAACAAGAGTAGAAAAATCCATAAGTATGTAAGAGATACTGTCATGAAAATATTGCATTGCAATTCAAGACTAATAATCCCATAAAGATACATATAAAGTAGGAAGAATGCATTCCTTGTGCCTTGTAGCATGATTTTACTTTGGCAAAGAGTTTTTAAGCACAATAAATACTGATGTAGAACATTTTGTTTTAATGTCACCTTAATCCATTACATTATCAAGTATACTTAATTACTTAATATAGACAATACCTTGGCTTAGTGACACATTATAGCAGTCTCAATATTACAACTATGTAGAAAACATCATTTCCTTAATCTTTTTCCAGCCACATAATATTTGCAGGCTTAATTTTGTAAGTGCTTTCCATTTACTTTTTATTTTTCAGTTTTCCACCAATACATCTCCCAGTCCTTACTCCAAAGTCAACAGCACAGGATGGAATTTTAAGGCTTTTTCAAAGTATTTAATCACATGTGATTGCGTATTAAACTTGTAGATTTTAAAGCACTAACAATGACTGGTTAACTAACACTTATTGAAAAATTGGAAGTCAATTTGACACCGTGTTAAATTAGTTTAAATTATAATTGTAATGTATGTTAAACAATTAACACCGTATAAATAATAGCTTTGTGCATACATTGCTATTGAAGAATGACTGGTTTTCTTTACAAACTAAAGTGGGGCTGTCATGTGTCAATAATTTAATTACAGCTTATAAGTCATTTAGGTCATAGCTTTGAAAATATGTGATCTTGGAGCTTTAAAAGCATTTTGAAGGAACTGACGTTATTTTGCATTTTGTGCATAAAGCATTATTTAATAGAATCTTACATCATAATGTTTCCAAAGTGAACAATTTAAAAATCACCTGAAATGTAAGTCCCACCAATCAGCTATTAGCTTATGCAGAGTGATACTGGAGTTACCACAAATAAGGAAAGGATCATGGTTCAGGCCAAACTCTCAAGAACAGCTTACCGAGGGAGATAAATTTTAAGTTTAAAGAGAGTGAGGAATAGATGACAGGAGAGAGAATCATTAGCTAATATAAGAGTGTGTCTTTATTAGTAGTGATAACTTAATACCGTAAAATTGCAGTGTACTTTTATGAACTCGTGTCATAAAAATTAAAGGAAGCTACATCACTGTGAAAATCTACGCAATGATTATTTTAATAAAACTTTTGGATATTTAAACCTCTGGTAGAGCATAGTTTTCCTTCTAAATTGACATAGTGACAGATACCAGGGGAAATATGGCCATGTTTTTAAATAGCCTCCTAATGTTGAGCTGACCTCTGATATTGAATGTTCCGTGTTTCCTTTCAATGAGAAGGAAAGTTTGTGAATTTTCAAAAATCCACAATTGTCACAAAGGAGCCAAAGAACAGTTATTCTGTGAAGCTTGAAAGTGACTTTTGTATGGCATGTAGCAAAATAGGGTGAGCATTTACCTTGTGGAACATATCAGTTTTCCAGGACAAAGTTATAATATAAAGTAGCTGAAAATTTATAAAAATTCAGGAAAGTTAAAATCCATATGCACTCTTAGAAGAGACATTTTATTATAACAAGAAAAATGTGTTGATCTAGAGCACAATGATTAGGCCATTTGTCAAGTAGAGTTACCGTTTCTGATAACATTTACAGGTCACATATACTTTTCAATTCTCAATGGAAGTAAGCTTGCTCAAATGGAACTTACCCACCTGAATTCATGAGATTGATTGTTAGAAGTAAAGGTTGAAATATTCTGAAAAATGTTTTAAACCCTTATATCTATGAAGGAAAAAAATAAATGTGAAATTAAAAAGTTAGAGAAGTACTTTCAGTGGACAGCTTTAAATACAATGATAGTAATATATTGAGTGCTCATTAAGAGCCAGGCAATATGCTGTGGGTTTACACATGGCTCATGTCACTGTCGAAATAATACAGTGACCAAAGAACTAATATTGTCTCTACTTTCAGATGAAGAAAATAAGTCAAATAAGACTATCTAAATTGCCTAAACTCTTATCACCCTGTAAAACTCATGCACCGTAAATTTTCGTGATTTTCAAGGAGTAATTTGTATTCTATAAAATTATTAAATCTAAAATAAGCAAACTTAAACTACTTTATAAGGACTGTTTTAGTGTTTCTTCTTTTAATCTCTCACTATACACCATAGGACATTATTTTTATATGTCACTAAAACCAGAAATATTAGTTAGCTTTATTTCTTAAGTGATTTTTAAATTTGTGTGTGTCTAAATTGGTAATGAGCTTTTAATACTATGGGATATCTACTTAATTTATCATATACATGCAATTTTAAAAATAAAATATATCTGTGTATTTAATAATAACAGCCTTCTTGGAGAGATATTTTTCTATGACAAAAATACGAAAGTGATAAATGGTAAAAAATATTAATGAATATAATGACTAAATCTATAAATCATTCACTCTTTACAGGCACTGTGTTAAGAGATTTTCACACATTGTCTAATTTTCTACCAACTTTCAAATGTTTGTATTGTTACCTTAAGTTTACTGGTAAGGGTATTGAGCCTTAAGTAGCTTCATAAAACAAAAATGCATACGTTTAGTAAGGGGGCAAACTAATTCTGTAACTCTGCTCTTTGTTGTAAGAATTGTTTGTTCTTAACCACTCTATGTTAATTTTCTAAGGAAGAGTATCCAGTAAGAATAACCTTTTACTCATGGCAACATATTATTGTTCCCTCTCTTTATGGCTATAAGTCAGAATGGTGAACATTCATCTAGATTATAAAATTAAAAATCATTTTTGAGAGATCAAAATTAATTTTTTGCTTGCTTTGAAATTGATTACTAAAATTAGTTTTATTTTCATCTTTTTACATGAATTTAGACTAACATTATTTTAAAGAAAATACTTGCAAAATAAATTGGATAGTTCTAGACCAGATTAGCTCTGGATAACTGCTGGAAGCTTTCAATACACTGGAAGTATTTTTTATATCTTGAGTTATTACCTGTAATCCATACACCATTTATGTCCCAAATAAATATGAAATAGATTTCAAATAAAATAAAATTTTAAAATTTTGAAGGCAGTTATGCATCTTTCTGGCTCTTTTGTCATCTAGATTCTATTGTAGTGATTTTTTTTTTTTTTTGAAACAAGATCTCACTCTGTTGCCCATGCTAGAGTACAGTGGAGTTATCATAGCTCACTGCAACCTCAAACTTCTGGGCTGAAACAATCCTTCTGCCTCAGTATCCTGAGTAGCTCACCTGTGCCACCATGCCTGGCTATTTTTTTTATTTATTTTTTGTAGAGACAGGGTCTCACTATGTTGTTCAGGGTGGTCTTGAACTCCTAGCCTCAAGTAATCCTCCCACCTTGGCCTCGCAAAGTGTTAGGATTATAGGTGTGAGCCACTACACCTGGCCTTGTAGTGATTTTTCTTATCTAAGTATAGTATTTTAATTTCCATTTCTTCTTAATAGAATAATTCAGCTGCTGACACTGACTTCCCAAATGTGTTTTTGTAGGTGTCTTTTTAAATAAACAAAATTTAATTAATTATTGACAATTTAAAAAGGATAGTATTTTGATATATAATTTTAAAAAGAAGAAGAATTAAGTGTTTCGGTGTTTTTTTCCTATAAAAAGATAAAGAAAACCTTAATATTTTGAAGAAAGCATTTCTGCAAAAATAAAAGTACAAACTAGATGATTTGTGATTATTTAAATTATTGTGATATAGAGTTATGAAAGTTAAAAGAATTATTGGCTCAACATTCTTTTTAATCTACAAATTATGTTATAAATAATATCTTCAAAAGTATCATATAATTATTTATTCCAAATTATATTTCTGATAAGTATATCAGGTGCTGGTAGCAAAAAACAGCCAACTATTTGAACATTAATATAGTGACATTTTGGGGCTGAAGCAGGAACTCTAAATTGGCTCATTTTACAATAATATATAATTAGGTACCTTTTAACTTGAGATAAATTTAGCTTGAAAACTTCTAAGGCCAGATCCAAAATACAGACTATAAGGATTAAAAAGATTTAATTTTGTAAAGTTCGACTTAATTCAAACAACATAAATAAATGTAAGATATAGATCACAGAAATTTTCTAATAATCATTGTTATGATTAATTTATATGTAAAAAAGGAAACTACGATTATAACATTAAATATGCCAGAATTTAGAATGCATTATTTTTTTGTAAATGAATTTCAGTTAAATTTGTACTTTAAAGAACTGGCTGAAAAATTACGCTGATTCTTATTTGCAGTTAAAACTTGTCTTACTAAACATGACAAAATGTTAAGCAATATAAAGTAACAACTATATTTCTTACCAGCTCTTCCTAATAATGTTATCTCTTTTGAAAATTAATAAAATTGTTACTACACTATGATTACGTAATTTAGTAAACTCCTTCTGAGACTTAGCTCTATACCTAATACATGGATTCATCTCCGAGAAAACCTTAGTTTTTGAACTACTTAGTGGCAGGGATTATGCCTGTCAGATAGTAGATGCAATAATAATTGTTTAAAATGAATGCATGAGATAAGGAAATGTTATAAAGAAATATTTTCACAACTGTGATTTTTAATCAGGAATATATGTTAGAACCATGTAATGGGCTTACATTCAAGCTCTATGCCCAGAGTTTCAGGTTTAAATGCTCTGGCATGAGGCTGTGACATTGGAACAATATGAAGTGTCAAA
The DNA here is from genome assembly GCA_963575035.1 of Avahi laniger. Classification (NCBI taxonomy): domain Eukaryota; kingdom Metazoa; phylum Chordata; class Mammalia; order Primates; family Indriidae; genus Avahi; species Avahi laniger. The sequence goes on along the minus strand of CAUYSK010088765.1, from coordinate 3,935 downwards.
CCTCAATGCATTAATTACGTAACTGGAGATATTCTTAGTGCATTTCACTGTCTTACTCTTCATATTTTTTTTCTATTATGAAATCAATCAGTGCCATTCATCAAATATTTCCAGCTCTTGACTTAGAGGTACATGCTGCAATTGTACTCCATGAACCCCTGTGAACATTATTTCTGATCATGTGATTTTTCCTTGGCCAATAAAATGTGAGTGAGCAGAAGTATTAAGAATCAGAGCACAGTTTATCATATTCTAGTACTCCCTACTTTGTTTATTTATGGATTGTATTTTAATACAGAGTCCTCTTTAGCTGAGCCTTTTGAGTAAGGGAATTCCCCTGCTGACACTTTTCTTAACTTGTGACATGAACAAAAAACGAACTTATGCTATTAAGCCTAGGAGATTGTGGAGCAGTTTGTTACTGTAACATACCTAGAATACACTGACCGATAGCACTGTGTCTATAAAATTGAATGCATAAATAAAAGCAAACAATAAAAATAACTATTTTAAAAGAATAACTGATCCGTTTGGTTGCTTTTAAGGAGAAAAATATCTTGGAGCTGATCCTCAAGTGGATCAGGGTCATAAACACAGTTTATAATATCTTCCTACTGAATAATTAATGTACACCATTGGTACACGTATGGTGAAGAATTCAATTATAATTGCTCTACTCACTACAGCTGAAAACATAAGGATATACCTTCTGCCTAGAGACCAGAATAATTTTAACCTGTGTTATTTTCTTCTTATTACTGAACTGTTAAATAATGTCTTCTAATTATTCCTTTAATCCAAGTGCTTACTTTGATGTACAAACAGCATAAATTTTCATATACATTTCTACAATGCATTATGGACACTCTAATGCTTGTTTTCTGAAAACCTTCTCCCCTTAGAACACATACTGAGGCCTAGAAACAAACACAGTAGTTTCTTTCTTTTATATTATAAAATTAGTGTCATAATTTACTTGGTAATCTTATAAAAGCCTTGATTTCATATTAATGCCTTTGTAGACTAAATATTTTTCTCCCTATATTTACCTAATTGACTAACATATTATTAAACTTCATAATAGCTTAAAAGCTTTACTTATAAGGGGAGTTAAATGGGTATTTTGTGCAGGAAAAATGGGACAAATTTAAAATTATAAAACATAATGTTAAGAAATAAATAATAATATAATTATTATAATCACTATATTCAGCAGCCAATCAGTGAAATATATATTTTAATTTAACATAGTCTCCTGAAACTGTAGTGCTTATAAAGGATTCAAAGGAAAAGAAACCCCTTTCCAGTGAGACATAAGTGAAAAACATTCACATGAATGACAACCTGATGGGCTTCTACAAACTATAGTCTGTGTCACAGACTTTACAGAAAACATGTCATTTATTACACTCTCTTTCTCTAAGCCATGCCACTGGATAGGAAGTGTGTGTAAGTGCTTTATTATCAGAATAACTCCGAATTTACTTTAATTGATTTGAAAACAATGCTAATCACTTAGTAATAAAATGATTTTTATCTATTAGTTAACATACTATCAATAAGCAGGGAATAATTTCCTAGCACATAGAACTTCTTTCATTTTACTTGCTTTATTATTGTGCTGGCTTTCATACTTCGTTATGCATAAAAATTTTCTTTGCAGTCCTAAAACATACTTTCTAGATCCCTATTTACCAACTTTCTGCTTTCTTTTCTAAAATGAGATTATTTTGAAACATAAATATTCTGGAATATATACAGAATATACTTTGAGTAACATCTCCTTCGTGATTTACATTTTTTAAAATACAAAGCATTTGACAGGAAAAAGATCTGTCCTTATTTATAGGCAGCAGATGTGAACCATCTCTGCTGAAAATTCATTTTTCATTACACTTTTTAAAATATAACCAGTAAAAAAGAAATGGAAAAGAAAAACAAACACAAAAAGGCTATTGAACAGCGTGCTTTGTTTGCACAATCTGCGAAAAATTATTGTAGCTGTGTTCTTATAGGCTCTCCCTTTATTTTAAAATATTTAAAAATAAGAAATATCCTCTATTTAAAAACAAATATTTCCAATGATTCTATAGCGTTTTCTCATCCTTCTTATACAATCTTTATAGTGGCAGCTTGCTTTAAATAAAAATTGATAAATAGCTATTAATAACAGATGTTTAAATGATTATTTTCTTCTTATTGATATTAACCACTCCCCTTAAAGAAAACAGATTTTTCAAGACATCTGAGCTTGATTTTAAAAGGCTGCATGCATAAATTCATCAATTATAGAAATTAATTCTGAGACCACACAGTATTGGTACCCTGACATTTAATTTCATAAAACTATCTACTAAAGTACAACACAGTAAACAATATTTACTCATTCTCTGAAATGAACCTTAAAGACGTCAAGTTAAGAATAATATTACATTCAGGCTGGTTCAGAATTCAGCACTTCTTATTTGGGGAAGAAAATACAATGGGAATTTTAATGTCATTATTTTCCATACTCTTATTGGGCACTTTATAATTATCCCTCTAATTTTTAAATTTCTAATTTTAAATAAATATTATTTCTAATTTATAATATACTAACTTAATTGTATAATTTTTTAAATAAATAAAGTAACTTCAACTTGCAACTTAAAAATTAAATGAGGAGAGAAAGAATATGTATTGCTCTTTCTTATCCAAAGTTTAGGGAGTAAAATATTTTATTTGAGGGTTAAAAATGAGATAAGACTTGATTTTATAGTTTTCTTAATGCATTTGATTTTTAAAAAGTTTACTTTTTCATGAGTAATGAATCTTTTAAGATTATGATCAGAAAGTATTACTAAGATAATATAAAGATGCAGAAATGCATTAACTCGTAGTAAATTTAAAATAGCCATTTTCCCATGTGAACTAGTAGATCAATATTGTGGATTAAATATAAATGCATAGACTAATATAAATGTTTAGTTTATATATATATAAACATATATGAATTCCAATCTCCTATCATTCAGCATGGAATGAGAATAAAAAGTTTGCCAGCTAACCATGTTTTCCCCTCAGGATAAATTCATGCATCATAACGTCATGATATTTATATTAAAATTTTGCCCAGACTTTTTTGCGAAGCAAGGTTTTACATGATACCAATCCACAAGATTCAATATCATTGTGTTATTTCAGCTTAAAGTCCCTGAACATGATTTTAAAACTAAGCACTTCCAACAGGGAATAACCTCAAATAGCATGAAAGCTATTGATTGATATTAGAGAAAGAAAACACGGCTTTCCTTATTGGCATACAGAAATATAAATGAATAGAATTGTGTACCTGAATTGTTTCAAAGCAATGGGTAATTGTATATTTGGTAAAGGTAATATCTTTGGGAAAAACATAACACGACTTTTAAAAACTGTCATAAAATATACCCTCATCAATACCGTAGAAAGCATACATGACAAAATTGGTCTTTCCCTACAGACAGAAGAGAAAGATCAATTCCAGACAACAGGTCTTTCATGTTATAAATAAAAGGAAATTAAATTTTTAAAAAAGAAAAGATATTTTAAAAATAAAATTGATGGTGAGAGGATGAAAAGAAAACATTCTGCTTTTATATAGTAATTATATTTTCCCAAAGAATTAGGTTGATAAATTCTTCAGAAAGCCATTTACCTGGCTTTAAGGACTATACATCTATACAAATCATTGACCACAAGAATGCAGATTCAGGCAAAATTTGTTCAAATCTCTGGCAGTTTTTTTTTTTTCCTTCTTTTTTTTTTTTTTTGTATTCTATTTTTTTTTTTTTTTTCAGCATAATATGAGGGTACCGATGTTTAGGTTACGTGTGTTGCCCTTGGGGGGCGGGGCCGCCCGGGGGGGCCGGGGGGCGGCTGGGGGGGGCCAGGGGGGGGGGGGCCGGGGGGGCGTG
>CAUYSK010088761.1:0-13493 GCA_963575035.1 Avahi laniger | reverse complement strand
TGACAAAACATTTTTCCAGCTGATGGTAGGAGATATATATATATATATATTTTTTTTTTTTTTGTCAGCCTAGCTCACAGCAACCTCAAACTCCTGGGCTCAAGCGATCCTCCTGCCTCAGCCTCCCGAGTAGCTGGGACTACAGGCATGTGCCACCATGCCTGGCTAATTTTTATATATATATATTTTTAGTTGTCCAGATGATTTCTTTCTATTTTTTTAGTAGAGACAGGATCTCGCTCTTGCTCAGGCTGGTCTCAAACTCCTGAGCTCAAACGATCCGCCCGCCTCAGCCTCCCAGAGTGCTAGGATTACAGGTGTGAGCCACCGCGCCCGGTCTAGGAGAGATATTATTATCCCCAATTTACAGATGGGAAAGCCAAGACCAAACTTATTTAAAAGTTTATGGGAGATTTAAGATTAACCACTGATGGCCTGGTGAGGTGGCGCACTCCTGTAGTCCTAGCACTCTGGGAGGCTGAGGCAGGAGGATTGCTTAAGCCCAGGAGTTTGAGGTTGCTGTGAGCTAGGCTGACACCACTGCACTCTACCCAGGGTTACAGAGTGAGACTCTGTCTCAAAACAAAAAAAATTGTAAAAAGATTAACCACTGCTCAAATATCAGATGGAATAAATACCTTTGAGGAGCACATGCCTCCTTAACTTTTCCTTGATTTTAAATAAAGGAGCCTGGAATCAGACATTCTTAGACTGTGGAAGGACCTCAGCTGAAATCAGGAAACTGGGAATTAGAGAAGAATATGAGATTATCTCACCCATTGTATGTTCCCCATGTGAAGGGTGCTGGTCCCTGTGTGGCTATGGAGACCACACCTCCTAGATTGTATGGGTGGGAAGAGGTTTTAAATAGTTTGCCTCCTTCCCAAAGCACACTCATTTTGCTTTTCAAGCATGTATAGTGATCTTTTTATTCCAAAAATATAGTAGCTGTCTGCAGGACAGAAACGTGTTTCTAAGTTGAATTCCAGTTTCCCCTCATCCCTGCTTCCTCCTCCCCTTCTGGTATAACACTTTAAAAAGCATAGGAAAACAAGTTCATGAATGGCCTTGGTTTTGTGCAGGAATCGTTTATTCCTTCACCTGGGACCTATCTTTGCCCCAGTTACAAAGAGCCATAACCAGAAATATCTTCATTCAGGGTTTTCTCAGGCCCTGTCATTTTCTGGTTTTTTTCTTCTTTTCTTCTTTTTTTTTGAGATAGGGTCTTGCTATGTTGCCCAGGCTAGTCTCAAACTCCTGGGCTCAAGCAATTCTTTAGCCGTAGCCTGTGGGGTAGCTAGGACTACAGGCACACACCACAGCACCAGCTTCCTCTAGTTTCTGATTGACGGCATTTCTCCCTAACCTTTCACATTTTATTGAGTTTCTTTTGGCCCTGTCCGTGGGCTGCATTCTCTCTCATTGTTCCAACCTCAACCACTGCCCCGGTTCTCCCCCCATCGCCAACCCTGACCTGGTCCACCTAGTTCTGAGGCTGGGCAGAGTGAGGCTGAGTCTGGAGTCATGACTGTGATAAATTGGGGGCTCTCTGGGACTTGGGCTATGGGGAGAGTGAGGGGTGGGGCAGTCAGAGACCAAAGAGGGGGATAGAGGCTGAGACTGGATCCTGGGCTGTGGGTGCTGCCTGGGGTTTGGGAAGGTGAGGGGGAGCTGGAATATTCTGTTGATATTGCCATTGAGTGCAGGGCCTGAGGTAGGGAGCAATGGGGACTTATAGGATTGGGTGACAATGGCACCATCAACAAGAGATGAGCCCGCCTATCAAAGGACCCAGAGGAAAGTGGGAGTCATTGCCTGAGAAGACAAACCAGTCTTGGAAGGAGGGAGACCTCTCAACATGGAGATGGTGGTCACAGTGCTGTAGATGTGTTCTCACTCGTCCTCCAACGCGAACGTCTTGAGGACAGGGGCTGCTCGGTGCTGGGCACGCAAGCTCAGTGAATTGTTGGGGAATGTGTATGTCACAGAATGCAGTGCCTCTACCGTACAGACACGGAGACAGAAACACCCACGCTGTGAACTGCACGAGGCAGGATTGCATCAGATTTGCCTGGGTTCTAATCCTGATTGTGTGACCTCAAGTTAGCTCCTTAATTTCTCTGGGACTCAGTTTCCCTCTCTGTAAAATACTGCCTATCGTACAGGGTGATTGTTGCCGCTATTATTTGATACAAAAAAATTATTAATTTGCCCATGTAATAGATTTTTGCATTTGGTACTAAGATAAATAAAAGGGATTTATCAAAAAAAGACAAAATGAACTTTCTTTTACTATGCACTTTATTATCTGGAAGTCCATAATAGAATATGAAGATAATTAATATTAATGATGAGGCCAGGTGCGGTGGCTCATGTCTGTAATCCTAGCTCTCTGGGAGGCCAAGGCAGGCGGATCGTTTGAGCTCAGGAGTTCGAAGCCAGCCTGAGCAAGAGTGAGACCCCGTTTCTACTAAAAATAGAAAGAAATTAATTGAACAACTAAAAATACATAGAAAAAATTAGCCAGGCATGGTGGCTCATGCCTGTAGTCCCAGCTACTCGGAAGGCTGAGGCAGGAGGATCGCTTGAGTCCAGGAGTTTGAGGTTGCTGTGAGCTAGGATGACGCCACGTCACTCTAGCCCGGGCAACACAGTGAGACTCTGTCTCAAAAAAAAAAATATTAGTTATGACCCCAAGAATACTTTCTTGTCACTATGTAGAATAACATATTCAGTATCACTTACTATATTTCTACTGAATCTTATTTAAAAAATTAATAATCTAAGTATGTTATATGATCTTTCTCTGTTTATCTAAATATATAATTAACAACAAAGTCAAATTTTGGAACTGTGCTGAAGAATTCATAGTTGCAAATGTGGTCTCATTTTCTAAATTAGTGAAAAATGGGATGGAAGCAAGAAATGAAATCAGAGAGTGGTTTCTGGTCATCTCTCTGGAAGGCTCATAGTGTGTTTGTGTCTTTGCGGCTGTCAGGTTTTATGTGTGTGTGTGTGTGTGTGTGTGTGTGTGTGTCTGTGTGTGTGTGTGTGTTGCTTAAACTAGGATTCAGGAGATACCAATAAAATCAATTCAAAATGGCCTTACAGGTACTACATTTTAGAAGGAAGAGCTAAAGCCCATAAATTTCAGGCACAATGAGGACAAAATACATTAGATTTTTTTTACAAAACTGGTAATGACATTATAAAATCTTATAACTTTTTTTTATTTTACTCCCTCAAAATGTATTTTACCAACATGAGCTAATCAGTCTTATGGCTACTCCTACGTGGCATTACTGTTATGATCTCTATTTCCTGCTGGGAGAATGGAAGATAGAGTCATTAAATGACATATTTAATGAGGATTCAGGAGTCTTGGATATTAGTCCTCAATTTTAACTAATCATTGGAACATTATTTGAGTTAAAAAAAAAAACTAATGAATAACCTTTTTGGCCATTATTCATTTCAGAACAACCTGGTCATAAAAAGAATTCTAACATCTTCTTCCCTTAATAAAAACTGTTGTCATGGAAATATTTTAATTCCCTCTGTCCTCCAATTGCTTCCATCTGAACAGGACATAAACAAGCAGATTAACTGAGGCCGGTGAAGTCTTTCATGACGGAAACACGGTTTGTAACAGGTTGTATTACACATCTTTCCAAAGTCCATCTCTCAGGATAAGAAAGAGTGAATAAAAGAGCTCTTTGGAGGCTGGGCTGTGCTAACAATGGCTCCTTTTCCTAACTGGCTAGGTTCTCTCCCTCCTTCTAAACCAAATACACTAAATCCATGATTATTCCTTGTGCAGAAGGCTTATTTTATTTTGATTAGAGAATAAAAATGAAGTTCTGCTTACTAGGAACGCCATGGTATCTCTCAGAGACTACTTCCCCCAAATATTTGATGATGTTTTTCAGGCAGTTCAGGCCTGTTGTTTGCTTTTATTTGATTAAGTCATTTTGTGAGCCGATGCAGTTACTCATTTCCTTCAGGTTGGAGGACCTGACCAATGCATGATTTTATATTTGCAACAAAAATATTCTCCTTAATTCCCTCCATATAGGAGCTATGCATCACACCACAGTGCATGAATTTGTTTAAATGCAGTGGAGTGTGAGCAATTATAAAATTCATCTCAGAGCAGGGATGATTTATATCTGGAATGAATAAGAAAAGGGAGATGGAAGGCACTATCTGAATTTGTGCCTGGATCCATGATTCCTAAAGGTGCTTTTGTTTTATTTCATTCTGATGTGACGTTCCTCCCAGCTCCCAAGCTCCATTCGGCATGTATCTTTTTGCAGAATTGGAGAGAACAAGAGATTAGTTTTGTTATGAGCATTCCACAACCACCCTAGAAATGGGTGATAGCCTGGGAGTAAGCGTGGAAACTGCAAGATTTGCTTTTGAGACCATGAATCTAGAAAGCTTATACACTACTTTCTGGATTTTCATACTTAGCTGTGTGGGAAGACAAAACGTGGGATGAAAAGATTGCATATAGCTGCAGGCTTACAAACACGTGCGTACACACATAGCTGGTCTAGAGGTTCCGGAGCAACACATGAAAAGGATTGTACTTCTTTTTCAAGAGAGAGACAAGGACAGTTTGTCTGAACTTGGAGCATTTATAGTGAACACGATAAATCATTCATATAATTTCTTTTATAATGCTGGAGTTGAAGGACAAGAACAAAGAGCTCATCATACAAGGTCAGACTGGTGGTGACTCAAGCCAGTATTCTGCCACCAGCATGAGGGGGCTATGTCATGGGTATAAACCTCAAAAGGTTAAAGGGCCCTAAGTGAAATTCTCAAACCCTGTGCCTCTCACTAAGTGTTTGCTGTAATGATAACTGATAAAAGCTCTCTAAATCTGTTGCCCACGGATTTAACTAAACATTTTCTTAAAAATGTATTTTCATTCTGCGGTTCTATCACTTCTGGGCCTGGGTTCCATAAGCTTACTGTCCGTGGTGTAAAGTATAAAATGACTTATTTTAAGCTTCAAAGGATGTTCTCCAACTTGGGTGTTTCAGAACTTAATGAACAGACTGAGCCAGTCTCTCTTATGTGTTTATGATTTTATAGCCTTTCTTTATTTTAACCTGACCCTTCGTTTCTCCAGCTGGAGACTCATGATTTTCAAGGGTTAGTCTCATGTGAAAGCACATCTATATCAAGCTTTTACATAGTGTAGTTATTACATTTTGGAGAATGCGGTTGGATGTGTATTGCTAAGCACATCCTAATGTGTACCAAGTATTCGGAACTTACAAATACAGTCAGCCTTCAGAAATATCATGTATTTTATTCACATAACTGCTTTGTGTGGCAGGAAAGAGTAGGCTTATGGGAATACCCTTATTTTCCTTACTTCAATTGAAAATTCATCCTGGAGGAAGGATCTACATGAGAGAGACATTTTTCTCTTCCAGATGAGTATCTTTGAGTCACAGAAGAGTTATTTGTCTCAAGAGGATTTATATCAACTGAGAAAGAAGGTGAGGTGGGTTGAGGGAGGCATGACAAGTTGAAGCAAGACAGAGATCATGAACTCACTGACTTTAGTGATCATCAGGCCTGTTTTGCTGCTGGGAGTACATCAGAATACTGTTTGGAACCTCCTTATTAGTAATTTTGTAAGCTGGACCAGAATTTCAGAATGACATTTCCCTGTGTCAGTTGTCAACATGATATCCACTCTTTGACTAATGATTTAATAGGTGCCTACTAAGTACAAGGCAAAGGCTCCTTGCTGGGGCTATAGGGAGAGACAACGTCTACAGAGTCCCTGCCCTCCTGGAGCTTATACTCCAAAGATAAAATCTGATGTTCTAGTCAGAAAATAAAATTTGTATTTATAGGCAGTTTTATTCTCCACACATCAGAGGCTCTTCTTTAACCAACTGCCTATTTGCAGTCTGATCTAAGGCCAACCCATCCCCTTAATGAGGTCACTGGGGAGATCCCAGGGAGAAGAGGTGGGGCCAGAAGGAGACGCTGTATTTAGGAGTCAGTGATACTACGTGGCCAAATGCAGCCCCTCCCATGTTTTCTTTTCCAAATCTACTCTTGGTGATTTCTCTCCAGGCAAATGAGGGCAAGGACATCTCAAGTAACTCTGCTAGATTTCACCAGAATTGTCCGGGGGAGATTAGAATGCAGAATACCATGATTACATGGTCAATGTGGGATGGGGGAGTAAGTTAGTTTGTATGTCCTTTCTTGGAGGAAGTAGGATAGTGCCAATGAAGAGAGGAAGAAGGAGAGGAATAGAAGATAAAAACCAAGGCATTGGTTATGGGGAATAAGGAAGGTGAAGTATCTAGAAGGGCTCCTTGTTTTCTGTGCAACTATACAATAATGGAACTGATTCATAAGGAAGCAGGTTTGGGGCATGGGAAATGCTTACTTTATTTTGGCTACATTTGCGTTCACATGGAAATGTCTAGTAAGTGTTGACATATGAGTCTGGAGCTCCTAAGAAAAGTTTGGGCTGGAGATTACAAACCGGAGACCTCATGCTTCTTAGTTTTCCTTCCCCAACTTCTCTGATGCCAGCCATTCATGGTTTTTCTTCTATCTCTTTGGCCACTGATTTTCATTTTCTTTCATGAGTTCATCTTCTAATGCCTTCATTTAAGTGTCCTTCAGGCACTGCAAACCTTCAAACCCATCCCACCAAAATTAAATCTGCCATCCCCCATGTCACTCCCAGCTCTCCCCGCCCACCCACCCTCCACCTCCCCCATAGACTCTACTGCTTCGTGTCTCTATCTCGAAAATGGCAGAATTACCTGCTCAGCTACTGATCCAGAAAACTGGAGGGGCCCTCAATAATTTCATCTCCTATATCTTTCATATCTAATCGGTTCTCTACTCTTAGGAGTCTACAACCCAGATGTCCTTTCAGATATCTCCTCCTCTTTCTGTATCTGGTGCCACTACCTTGGTTCAAAGTCCTCACCTGGGTCACTGCAACAGTCTCTTTACTGGTTTCATTGTCTTCAGTAGATTACTCTGTGATCAGAGTAATCTTTCTAAAATGCAAATCTAATCTTATCACACTGATAGCGCCTTCTTAGATAGGTTATTCCTATATGGTGGTAGAGAAGAATGCCTGTAACACTAGACTTCAGCCTATTACATCATCCTAGAAACCTCAGTGAAAAAACTAAGCCATTTAAACCACATTCTAGTAAAAAGTCCAGTGCGTGGCTCTCACTGATCCACTTGGGTCACGTGCCCATTCCTGAACCACATCAGTGTGGCTGGGCCATCTGGAGCTCCGACTGGCCAATCTTCGCTCAGGTGCCCATCTTCAAGGGATGGAGTTGGCCCCATCCAAATCAGATGGATGGGGAATGAGGAAGTGTTGATTCCCTCTAAATAAAGAAGGATTTGGCTATAGAAGAAGGAATATTGGCTGAAGGGTGGGAAAAAATTGCAGATGTTACAAAAATCTTTTATTTCACTTTTTAAAAACCATTTCCCAATATGTCTACCCTCATAGATTGACTTACAGCTCTTAAGTCTACCTTTCTTACTTGGACCTTTATGTCTCTGATCATACTACTTGTTCTCTCGGACTTTATTTGGGAGATGGGTGGATAGGAGAGAGAGGGGATAGGTTCAGTGGAGGACATACTGAATTTGAGTAGCTCCTGAAGTACCTATGAGGTCACTTGGGCTGTCTGGAAAGTATCCAGCCATGTAATATATTCTCGTTATATTAACAATGGTTGAATACTTTCCGGACAGCCCTTGCATTCACACACACAGGTTTGGAGGTGTGGAATAGAGACGTATATTTTAGTCTTTAGTGAAGAGATAGTAATTAGAATAACTAAAGACAGAAGAGAAAAGAAGATCATAGAAGACATAATAAAAGGTATAAAAAAGAAAAGGACCTCACAATGAGGTCCTTGGAGCTCATTGGATAGAAGAGAAAGAGCCATGATGGAAACCGAATAGGAGAAGCCACAAAGGTAGAAGGAAAACCAGGCGACTGTGGTTGGTATCTGTGAGCCCAGGAAATACAATAGCAAGTTTCCAGAGAAAGATAGAGATCACTGTGGTGGACACCATTGAGAGAACAAATAAAACAAAGACTAAAATGTAACCCCTGGCTGAAGTGCCCCCTATGTCTTTGTTGGTGAATGAAAGACATGTCAGGGAAGCGTTGAGGGTGAGACTCAGATTGGAGGAATAAGGGAATGAATGGTAGTGAGGAAGTGTAGACAGCTAGTGTAGACATTCGATTGTAAAGACAAGAAGTAAGATAAGGTGGCCATTAGAAGGATGTGAAGTCCACGAAGGGCTTATTCTTTCTTTCTTTTTTGGGTTGGAAGAAAATTTAAATGCTAATGGAAAAAAGCCAATGGGCAAAGAGGGGATGCTTGGGAGGGAGGGGGTCCAGGCTTCCTAGGGGTGACTCAGCTCTAATAGGAAAAGGACAAGGAAGGAAGGGATAGGACGGGTGTGGCTGTGAGAGACCTGTCTGATGGTTTCTGCTTTCTCCTAGAACTAGCACGTAAAGTCATCCACTAGAATGAGGAAGGAAGGGGGAGCTGGGGACTTTGAAAGCCTGGTTGAGGTTGGCAACTGTGAATTCACAGTGGGTGCAAACTGCTGAGCTTCTTTATTTTCTTCAACAATTCTCAGCCACTTAGGTTCAGGCTTGGTTGAAGCAGAAACAGCAGAGGACAGAGGGAAAAGTACTTTGGGAGTAATTGTAAGAGAGAGACTGGAATGTGAGACGGTGGGATCTAAGCTAGACAAGGAAGGTGGTGAAATCAAGACCAAGAGGTGGCAAAATGAGGGGCAAGTGGAGGGAATAATGCTCTTCATGATGTCAGACAACAAGTGAGGCTGTAAATGGGGTGTGAGGAGTCTGTGGTCAGAGACTTGGTGTTTACATCACTGAGTTTCGAGGTGGAGCAGTTTGGAGTGCTGACAAGGTCTAGGACATAGAGAAGAAAAGTCATGAGAAATGAGGAGGTCAAGGACCTGAGGAGCCAGGAGGTTGGATGGCACATGTTGGCACATGTTCATTGCATCCCAGGTGGGTTATATCCCGGGAGTAGAGCTGGTTAGAATCGTGGTGAACCAGGTGCCAGTCTTCACTCGGTGTGGCTGTGTGGAGGCAGGGGGAGTCTGCACATGACGTTACCCAGAAAGAAGGTTACAGTGACACAAGCTTCAAAGAAGTGCCTTACGGTATTAAACTTTAAATCGAAGAAAGAAAATGCATGCGTAATGTGCTGCAGTTTTAACATGGGGTAATCAACAGAATATTTCTGTAAATAACAGAAGATTTCTGATTTTTTAATTTTTATTATTTTTTTTAGAGATGGGGTCTCTAGGCTGGTGTGCAGTGGCTATTTACAGGCACGATCATAGCTCACTGCAGCCTCAAACTCCGGGGCTCAAGTGATCCTCCTGCCTCAGCTTCCCAAGTAGCTGGAACTACAGGCGTGTACCACTGCACCCAGCCAAGATTGCTGATTTTTAAAAGGATGTGAGTTTGCATGATTATGAGAAATTTATGCTGTCCTAAAAGCACAGGGGCTGTGTCTGTTTTATACTAATTGAAATCGAGGCTTCACTGAGCAGATCTTGGGGACCTTGCGGAGCGAGTGGCCATTAGCCAGCAGGGCTTACTGATATTATCCATCAAAAGGTAACAAGGCTAGTTCCTCAGGCTCAGCTCTGGAAGACAGAGGATTCCTCTAGCTATATCCCAAAGGTGTTTGGTTTGAGGAGAAAAAGAAAGAAAGGAGGAGAAATTGTCTTCATAAAAGTTTATCGCGGTAGTTGATCTTAGAAGTCTTCATGCTGAAACAGGTAGGAGGCTGCAGAAAATCTGACTTTCTTAGCCATTATGGCCTTTTGATGGCCAGAAATCCTGCTTTCATTTTGGATGCTTTTGCCTGTCTTTGGAAACGCTCAGATTGGGCAGGCGGCCTGCATGTATAAGGCCAAAGGAAGCATCTCTGCTTGTCTCCAGATGCTTCTGAGGTCATTAACCTCCTTCCAATAAGCAACACCCACTGTTTCCTGGCAGATCTTCATTGCAGCTGGCTCCAGGGAATTCCAGAGACAACCACGCACCCACACCAGGAAGCAAAGGCAGAGCTCCCCGGGCGTGAAACATAACATCAAAAGCTGTTTTGTTCTAGGACAGGCATGAGTCCTGATGTTTTCATTCCACCTTTACAGTTCAGAATTCACTTTCTAAATTCCTGCTTTGTTTCCTGGAGATAGGCTTCAGATTCCCTTAAAAATGTAGTAGGTGAAAAATCAGCAGCAAATTACCAGGCAACTCCCAAATTAATTCGATGTATTGCTATGCATCTTTGCATAGGAAATTTTAAGAAATGTTGACAGCTACTTTCATCTGATACCCAAGATCAGAAGGCTCACAGTGTCCATTATCTCAAATGTTTCATGTAGAAATTTTAAGTCTGGACAAATGACATCATGTCTCATCTTCTCGTTCTCGTAGGTCTGAGCCTATAGTGGGCATCTCTTGTGGTTGTATGTTCAGTATTACCATTTCATTTGGGGTCTTTTTCTTCCCTCATGCCATATGGTCCTTGGGGGGCTGTCAATTGTCAACTACCTTACCCTGTTCTTTCTTCCCCCTTGCACAGAGCTGGGCCTCGGTCCAGTCTGGATCTTCCTTGCTTGATAGAATAGTTTGGGAGGGACCAGTTCTTCCCTGCATGCTCCACTCCCAGCTTTATTAAGGCATAATTGACAAAAACCCCTTGTCTTTTGCAGGGAGGATGGATAGCTTGGGCTGCAAGCAGTTTTCTCATTTATTAATACTATATGGAAAGAACCAGGCTGCAGCATGGAGCCAAGGGGAGACATGCAGAGCCAAGAGACAGAGCCTGATGATATCATCTGCTCTTCCAGACTCAGGCATGTTTTTCCATTTGCATACAAAGGTAGCTCAGGATAAACACGGTTCTGCACTTCAATTTTTTAAAAAAAACTTAACATACCCTTGAGATTACTCCATATCAGTGTAGAGAGAGTGTCCTCACTCATTTGTACAGCTATATAATACTCCATTAGGTGGCTACACCAATAATTGATTCAACCACCTCTTTATCGATGGACATTTGAGGTTGCTTCCAATTTTTTGATATTTCAAATGCACGTGTCACTTCATATTTTGCTAGGGCAGGTAGTCCGAAAAGTGGGAATGCTGGATTAATGAGTAAATAGCAGTGTGATTTGCTAGATTCAGACAAATCTCTCTCCATAGCAGTTGCTTTTGTACTCTCACCAGCAATGTGTGAAAGTCTCGTTTCTCCACTAGCTTGCCAACAGTGTGTTGTCAAACTTTTGGCTTTTTTTTCCTCTCCTGTATTTTAATCCTATTCTCTCAAGTTTTGCTCTGTCTGGAAAGGCAACACAGTGGCTTACTTCCAGCCATAGTAATGACTTGGTAAGATTCTGGAACATTCTCAGGGGATATGTTTTAGAGATGGTGGTGAACCAAATCTACAATCTAGGGAGGAATCATCTGTGCTTAGGATCAAATTTTGATACAACCAATGATACCTAAAGAATATCCTATAGAACTAGAATATTCCATTCCAAAAGGGGTGGGAATGGAAGGGAAAGTGGGTGCAATGGGGATTGCATTTGGGGATGGAAGATGGAGAAAATTATAGAGAAAAACATAGGATGTTCATTCACCATTATTAGCTGAAGGAGCTGGTTTTGTTATCTCAAGCGCAAACTCATAAATTGTGAAGCCACCGCTGGTAATTAAAGAGGATTTCCACTATGTGAATCCTTTTTCTCTTTTCCAATATACTTCCCTACACACACACACAACAGAAAGCTACTTCGACATTGCTAGTGACATCCTTGGAATTGTTAGTTGAGTCATTTAATGAATTTATTTTGGTCTTTCTTCTTTTAATACAACTAATAATAAATGTAGAGAAAATAATTTAGAAGCATACTTTTAAATTTTGTTAATGGAGCAGTAAAAGAATTCTAAAATGAAAAAAAACACATTTTTCATCTTTTAAATTAAGTAGAGATTTTCAGGCTACTAAAGAAATTATCATTTTTAAAATAATGAACTTGTCAAAATTGTTAATTAAAGCTGCTGTTTTAGAATTTCTACCACAGCGTTGAAGAACATCATTTATTTTGCTTCTGGAAAATGAAAATGCAAAGGAAGCAGGAAAAAAACAAATCCTTCCCTTTATCTACCAAAAACTTGAACTCAAATAATTGCACAATTTCGACATCTAGAAAAGTATGGACTAAAATTTACTATTGCGCTTCTTGTGGTTTGCTGAATAATGGCCTCTAAAGATATCCACGTCCTAATCCCTGGACCCTGTGAATGTTACATTATGGAGTAAAAGAGACTTTGCAGATGTAATAAGGATCTTGAGATGAGAGGTTATTCTAGATTATGTGGGTAGTTCCTAAATATAATCACAAGTGTCCTTATCAGAGGGGGGCAGAGGGAGATTTAACTGCAGGCAGAAGAAAGCAGGTGACTGATGACCTCAGCAGAGAGAGGAATCTGAAGATACTACTGATTTTGAAGATTAGGGGAGGGGTGGTGAGCCAAGGAATGTGAGGAATTCAGCTCTAGAAGGTGAGGACACTGATTTCCCATTACAACCTCCCTAGAGGGCAGAGCACCTTGGTTTGGCCCAGTGATTCTGATTTTGAACTTTGGACTTCAGAATTGCAAGAGAAAAAATTTCTGTTGTTTTAAGTCAGCAAGTTTGGGGTAATTTGTTATAGTGACTACATGAACTAATACACTTCCCAATTTCTAAGAAATAAGACCTTGGTGTTTGATTTTAAAGTTCATTATATGAGTTAGTGGGAGCCCTGGCGCGGTGGCTCAGGCGGATTGTTTGAGCTCAGGAGTTCGAAACCAGCCTGAGCAAGAGCGAGACCCTGTCTCTACCAAAAATAGAAAGAAATTAATTGGACAACTAAAAATATATAGAAAAAACTAGCCGGGCCTGGTGGCACATGCCTGTAGTCCCAGCTACTCGGGAGGCTGAGGCGGGAGGATCGCTTGAGCCCAGCAGTCTGAGGTTGCTATGAGCTAGGCTGATGCCACGGCACTCTACCCAGGGTAACACAGTGAGACTCTGTCTCAAAAAAAAAAAAAAAATGAGTTAGTGGGGATGAATAAGAACATAAAGATATTATTGAAAAGAACAAATTTGGCTGTACTTCTTTTAAGCAAAAAAAAAAAAAAAAAAACCCTAACTGCATTAAATTTCCAGTGCTTCATCTGTAAGGAAGACCAACAGAACTTCCTCAGCTGGCATTGTGGTGGTCTAGCTACTCTGAAGGGTCTCCTTGCTATAAATCATCCTAACCTTTAAAATATATTGCTAGGCTTGTAGTAAGTAAGGGAAATTCATCCCTGAAGGTCATATGTGTTAGTCAGCTTTGGCTGCTATAATCACGTG
>CAUYSK010088760.1:0-19024 GCA_963575035.1 Avahi laniger | reverse complement strand
TCATATACTTCTCCCCACTTAGGTCACAGGCTATTGTAGTTGGGGGAATGATTCAGACTCAGAGGTGGTGTATTCATGTTCTCTAGAACACTTCCTGGTCTATTGCAGAGGCTCAATGTATGTTAGTTTCTCACATACTGTTCTCTTAAGATGATTTCTGGTGATACGTGAAGTCATGAAGCGGACCTTAGACAAAAGGGTGTGGTATGATCATAAGAGTAGCAAATAGTCCCTGTCATTTGCTAGGTGCTGTTCTATGTCATCTATGTGCATTAAATCATTTGATCATTTCAACAATCCTGCGAAATAGGTTCTACTGTCGTCACCCATTTAACAGAGTTGCCAAAGTTTCACATGTACTACAGTGAGTAAATGAGAGAAATGGAATTTGAACTCAAGCAGTCTGTCTCCAGAGAATCTAAGCCCTTAACCACCATGCATACTGCCCACTAAGTTAGTGGCCTGCTGTAGTCTAGATACTGTGTACACATATAAGTGTCTATGTGTGTGCACGCACTCCACCACTATGAATTGCACTGATATGATTTTGTGGCTCCATCTTACAATGCCTTGTTATGATTCTGCAATCCAAGATTTTCCATTATCTCATCACAATGACTTGATCAGAGACATCATGCTCTGAGCCAGGTGGTGGAGATGTGTTCAACACACCCAAGGGAAGTTGGCCAAAGCCAAGGGGACTGACTTTGGCCCCACCGGCCTTCAGCTCCAGGCACAATATTGGAAACATGCACAAAAAAGGATAATTGATGCTGTGATTTGTTGAATTGCAGATTGTACTGCCGGTGTAGTTTGAATTAATACCACGCCCTTTGAAAGCTTCAAATCATTGCACAGTGTTAGACACATGAGGGTTTTTTTTTATAAGCTGGCAATAGACAAAAATCTATTCTCATAGCTGAAATTTGTGGGAATTCATTACTGCCTTTTGGGCAACACTATTTAATTCTGCCTCCTGGGTGTGGCTCTACTCCCCTCCTCCCCCAGCCCCACCACCCACCTCCCATCTCCACCTTCTTTGCATTAATAGATCTAGGAATAAAGCCCTTTGTAATGAGGGTACTTTTTCTGCAACAATGAAATGTTTCTGAGAACTATGTCAGAGCCAGATTTTCTTTAACTAGTGGTATCTTGTGTTGTTTATTTTAAAAATAGTTTCTAGTGCAAGGGAGAACTATGTCCTAGAAGAACTGTCCCAAAGAGCTCATGAACAAGAATAATGGTTTGTGCCACTACTTTCTGGAAAGCAAATGGGATTTTCATGTGAACTCAGAAAGGGGTCAGACCACACTGACATATATTTTCTGGTTTCTAATCTTACCTCCACTGCCATTATGGACTGCATTACACAACCCTCTACCCTAAGGCCCAGCCATTCTACAGTTTTTTATCAGCTCACAGAATGGTCTCAGTTCAGCATGGCTCTAGCTGAGGGCTTAGGGACCAGTGGGTGGCCAGACCTCAGGCTCTGGGCATCGATACCCAGACCTCCAGTTCTACCCTGAAATAGAATTATGATATCACTGTGGGCCAATCAAATTGCTTGTCTCCGTTAAGTCCCGGATGCTGTGAGATGGTAATTCCCAGATGATTTGATCTGTAATATTGTGTGGTACCCTAAATACTATGATAATGTCAATTAACTAAAAAATTTTTTTTCCATTATGTTTATTTATTTATTTTGTCAGTGCAGAAGGAAGTTTGGGAAGGGGAACTAGCCTGTTTTTTTTTTTCCTAGTTTAGAAGAGCATAAGCTAAGAAGAAATGTCTTAGTACCTGATGCCCGCTATACTCAATTGCTTAAGCCAAAATTTGAATCAGAAGTTGTTTATGTGTCTTCTCTTTTACTCACAGCCAATATTCAATTCACCAGTAAGTCTTAACCTCTCTACTCCCAAAACATTTCCTGAATTTGACTATTTTTATTGTATCCACTGTTAAGACCCTCATCCAAGGCATGATCATTGCTCATCTGGACCAAGGTAACAATGCTGTAACTGGTTTCCTGCTTCCCCTCCTACCTCTCTGTCTCCGCATAGCAGTCAGAGAGCACTTTCGAAAGAACAAGTCATATTATATCACTTTCCTGCTTAAAGCTCTCCAGCACTTTTCCTTTCCAACCAGATTAAAATATTTTCTTTTACTTTTTAATTGATACATAATAATTGTACATATTTATGGGATGCATAGTGGTGTTACAACACATATAATGTAATAGTTATCAGATAAGGGTAGTTAGCATATCCATCTTCTCAAACATTTACTGTTTCTTTGTGTTGGGAACATTCAGTATCCTTCTTGTAACTATTTGAAACTATATATCATTACAACTATAGTCATCCTACAGTGGTATAGAACACTAGAACTTATTCCTTCTATCTAGCTGTAATTTTGTATCCTTTAACAAATCTCTCCCTATACTCCCAGCCCCCTGCCATTCTCAGCCTCTTGTAGCACCTGTTATACTTTTTACTTCTATGAGATCAACTTATTTTAGCTTCCACATATGAGTGAGAACATGTGGTACTTAATTTTCTGTTCCTGGCTTATTTCACTTAACACAACAGGATTTCTTTTTTTTTATGGCTAAGTAATATTCAATTGCTCATATACACTACATTTTCTTTATCCATGTATGTGTTGCTGACACCTAGGTTGATTCTATATCTTGGCTGTTATGAATAATTCATCAATAAACATGGGGGTATAGATATCTCTTTGATATACTGATTTCCTTTCCTTTGGGTAAATGCCCAGTAGTGGGATTGGTGGATCATATGGTAGTTCTATTTGCAGTTTTGTTGAGGAACATCCTCACTGTTCTACAAAGTGGCTGTACTAGTTCATGTTCCCACCAGCAGTGTGTAAGAATTTCCTTTTCTACACACCCTAGCCAGAATTTGTTATTTTTAAAAATCATTTTGATAATAGCCATCCTAACTGAGGTGAGATGACACCTCATTGTGGTTTTGATTTGCATTTCCCTGATTAGTGAGTGTGAGCATTTCTTCCATATATTTGTTGGCCATTTGTATGTCTTCTTTTAAGAAATGTCTGTTCAAATCATTTGTCCATTTTTAAATTGGATTATTTGGTTTTTTGCTGTTGAGATGTTTGAGTTCCTTGTGTATTCTTGATATTAATCTCCTAAGATTAAAATATTGATTCCTTATAATAGATGGCCTAAAAGATTCATTGTGGTGCCTTATCCATATTTATCTCTTTAACCTTTTATCTGTCCACTTGCCATCTCGTTTACAATGTTCAGGCACTATGTTCAGCTTTATTCTTCTTTTAAGATTTTTGCATTGATGTTCACTGTGTCTGGAATACCCTTCTTCTAGATCTTTGCACAGTTGCAAATTGCCTCTTTCTTATTACTCAGTTCTAACTGAAATGTCACCTCTCCAAGAAGGAAGAAAAATGCATTTCATGGCAATTGCATTCTTGTAAAATTCCTTCCCTTGTGCCCCAAGTATAAGCTCCATGAGGGTAGGGAAACTGCCAGTGCTGTTTCCTACTTTATCTGCAGTGCATAGCACCATGTCTTGCACACAGGAGGTGTTAAGTAAATGAATGAATGAATTAATGGATCTCAGTTAGTTTAGATGTTTACAGCTGAGGAAGTTCTCTAGCATACTATGCAATGGACACTTACAAACTGCTTTGCACTGTAGTTACATGGTGATCATAAAACCCACACTGATTTTAGTTGGTTTTATTACTGTTTTAAAATTTCTGCAGACAATGTACCCTCTTATTTCTTGTACAGGATGGATAATTCCCACTGTCCGACCTTTGGCACAGTTCTGGAAAAAAAATTATTCCTCTTCATAGCATTAAGGGTAGAAGACAGAGTCAGCTGACCCCCAAAACATAAAGTATTCAGATTACAGTGATTCACAGAGCAGGATAACTGAAACCTACGGAGATAAATCATTCCTGCTACATAAGCAATGTGGGGTAGAAATTTTGCAGAGCACTTTGGGAAAAACATTTGTATTAGGCAGAATAGGTAAAGTTATGTTGCAATAACAAATGACTCAAAAATCTCAGTGGCTGACTACATTTTTTTTTTTTTCTGCATCTATGGTACATGTTCAGTGTGGGATGGTGAGACTTCTGGCTCCATGTTAGTTGAAGCAAACAAACAAAAAGGGAATGTGGTGAATTATATACTAGTTCTTAAAGATTCTGCTAGGAAATAACACCCACCACTTTCACTCATACTTTAATGACCAAAAAATTTACATGGCTGTATATAACTTTAAGAGATCAGGGAAATATAATCCTACCATGCAACTAGAGGAGACCTGGAACTATTTGGGGAACTGCTGTAATGAAGGCCTCACATCCTAGCAAAACATTTGATTAAAAAGTTGTACTTAGGGAATTTTGAGCAATTGCAAATGTACAAATGTATACAGTAGATGCACACACTGGTTTGAGTCATAGTGCTATGACTCAACAACAGAAGAAATATGGAACTATAGAAGAAGAACAATTGAATTGGGCAGTAAGAGAAGAAAAATACAAATTGAATAAGATCAGAAACTATCCAGGTTACCAGCTTTTCTCACCCACAGTTTTATGAGAGAACTCCTAATGCTCTATACCTATACAATAGTACTAACTATGTATCCTTAGAAGAATTGAAAAAAACAGTTATCAGATAATTTTCTCTAGAGCTTAATTTTCTCATGTAACCCCAGTTGGATAAAAGCTGTTTGTCATATCTATATAAGTGTTTCCAACAAACTCTTAAGTAGGAACAAATGATATTTAATATTACGACCCCAGTGAAAATTATTTGAGGTCACTTTTGCACAACGATGCTAAAGTTACCTAGAGAAAACTATACAGAATTTTCTCTCCATTGTGTAGATTCAGTTACCTTTCATTTTTATTCAGCTTCTCATATCCAGCTATCTATTGCTCTAATCTATCAGTTTCAGTTCCTAATTTTCACCTAAATCTATCAAATCCTCTCTGTTTCTACTAACCTATTCAAAGCTACCTCTACATCCTGTCTTTGATACAGCAATAGCCTTCTAACTGGTCTCCCCTCAAGCACTCTTGCAACTCTGCAAACCAGTTAATGTGTTGCAGGCAGAGTGCTTTTAAAAATTATTTCATCACACACACACACACACACACACACACACATACAGCCAAAATATCTTCAGTGGCTTTCCACTGAAGATCAAGATCCTGAACTTGATCTGCAAGAACCTAGAATGTCTGAGGCTCTCCAGCCTCAACTTGAGCCACTCTGTCCCTCTCTCTCTGGGCGCTATGCACACTGCCTCTGTCCTGCTGCCTTTTCCACTGTTGATCAGAGTAATGATGTACATGGTTGAAAAAAATCAAATTATATCAAAAAGTTCATAAATGTAAAGAAAACAGACATTTTTCATATATTTTTAATTTTTCTAAAAACATTTTCATATTGACTTTTAATTTTCTTTAGAGACGTTCTTTCTAGGATTTCTGACTTCCTATTCCAATCCTACATGGTCTACTGCATGGGTGTCATGCTGGGTCTTCCCTTTGCTGTTCTCCTGGAATAGATCCACTCATGACTTCCTATTCCTTGATTTACAGCTAGATAGCAGAAATAAGTTCTAGTGTTCTGTAGCACTTCAGCTACTTGGGCTCTCCAGTCTAAGTTATTGGTTAATAGGTAGACATGAACTCAGTTATCATCTATAGCATCCCACCTTTGAGGAAATTTAGAATTGTAACCATGGAAGGATGAGGATCATTGGGAAAAATGAGCAAGGCATAGAAGGACCGAGTGAGGGAAAAGAAACTATGATTCCAAAAATTCGCAGACCATGACAATTGCAAAAAAAGATGGTATCAGCAAATGTGGTAATTTTTCTACAGCACTCAAATTCCTGTCTTGCAAGTCAACTTAAGAGAATTTTGTCAGAAGGACATCACGCAATTATCCACTCACACGGTGAGGTTTTGGAATTTTTAAAATAGCAATTTAAAAATGTTAAGTAGGGTCATGTGTTCCAATTGATCTATTTTCTCTCTCAATATTTTCTGATAATTAGATGAGTGACCACTTTACTGCATTGTTTAACATCCATATTATTTTTATACTTATTGTACATTATGTTGCTCAACTTCAATTTAAAAGTAGTTAAGCAGAGGTGCTTCCCTTTTGAAGTATCTTTCTTTCTAGGTGTTTAAATGTTGCTGAGTGAAAGAATAGTAAAAGGAAAACACTGTTGAGCAATGCATTTTAACAATTCTTTTGAGGTTATGGACTCTATTAAGGATCTTAAAAAAAGCTATGTTGGACTCCTTTCCCCAAGAGGGGAAAATGCACCTATGCAAATGAACACAAAATTTTGAGTATAAGTTCAGGATTTGGGTGGAGAAAAGCTCCTCCTAGAATCCCAGCTTCAGACAATTCATTTATTTCCCATGCGCTGGTAGGGAGAGTGCAGTTTCTCTAGCTCATGCTTATAGTTATAATTTTCTACTCCTCCAGGCAATAGCCTACTGGAAAAATCATTAAATAAACAAACCAAGTGGGATCTAATAGAAAACAGCCAGTCAACTTAAAAGAAAATGAGGGTGAGCAGCCACACCTTTCTGTATGTTTTTATTTAGCTTTTATGGAAATCTTTTGGGTGTGGGAATTCCGTGTTTGTAACTGTTAGATTTGCCATCTTTTGAACTTTGTTATTTGTGCAGCACCTGTAGAAAAGCAAATTGTATTCACTGCATATTTTGCCATAGGATTTTGTAAGTGTTTCCAGTAAATGCCTACCTATTTGCGATGGCTGGTAAATGTGAAAGTTAACAAGGAAACTGCATGAACCATGATTTCCATACTCTGTGCAAGACTGTTAGAAAATTTCTATTGAAATGGTCTGAAAGGGTTGTGGTCTGGAAGACATATTGTTCACTCTGGAAGAAATACTGTTTTCTTTGTTTTGCTACTACTAACAAACTTGAAATAATAGGTTAATATTTCACCTAATTGTTCCAATTAGCTTTTTCTCTGGAGAAACTGGTCATCTATACCATAATGAACACAATAGATTATCTATATATTTTTCTTTAATTTATAAAGATTAAATCAATTAGCCTCATAATACGGCACTTAAAAAATAAAATATATAAATAAGAAACATTTTAGTCTTCTAGTTCTTCTTTTTCCTTTTCTTGCCTATCCTTAGGGAAATGTGCTTTTAGAAAGTGCCTTCATTAAAGGGTGAACTGGAAGCTAGAAAAAAAGTAAATCTCAGTGAATCAGCTTTACTACTGGTTAAGAAAATGTGACGGTAATAATTTGAAAGGGGTATGTTCCTCCATCACAGTTTTGATCCCCACCACCACTACCACCACCACCATCATCATCCTCATTGTTAACATTATTAACCATTACCATATGCCAACAACTGTGTCGGGTGCTTTTTTTTTGCACTATTTTAATAAACATCTCTTATGAGGTGGAGCCTTTGCACATGCTGGTTCCTTTGTTTGGCCTTCCCTTCCCTTCCTTTTTTGGTTAACACTAATCCATCCTTTAGGGAGCACCTCAGACATCACTTCCTCCAAGAAGATCCCACTTACTGGGCTCTATATAGAATCTTTCTATGCCCTCTTACTTTTCTCCTGCAAATTCTGGAAGAGCAGGGTCCATATGACTTTTTGCTGAATAGGCAGTGTGCAGCACATAACATACTACCTGGTGCATGGGACTTCGCGTTTGTTCAATACATGTTGCACTTGGGCCATATGTGCAGCTACACAGTAGGAAGTGCCACAGTCAGGATTCTATTCCAGTACTTTTCTGGCACCAGAGATCTAACCACTGTAATTCCATTCTCTCCCTGCTCCTCCTCTTCCTCCTCCTCCTAGCCTGCTTCTTGCTCCTTTTCCTCCTCATCACAACATCATAGTCTGGTGTTAAAATCAGTGGCTTCACATGTAGACTATCTTGGCTTGAATCCAAATAGTGCATGCAAAATGCTCCATGCTCCATATTTATTATTACTAGGATTGCCCTCATTCGCAATTCCAATCTGTGAGTAGGCTTGTGCCATACCAGATGTGCTATGTATCCTTTGAATCAGCCAGGGCCCCTTCCAGTGGAACTGATCCTTTACTACTGACAGTGCTGATCCAGAAAGGCATATAACACACATGAAGAATTGGATGAAGTATATTAAAGTAATAGTTTACTAAGGCCACGGAAGAGGAAAATACCAAAAACCAACTATGCAGCTAATGATGGAAGGAAGACTCTGGTTAGAGAAGACTCATCACCAGTAAGGAAAATTTGGGAGCTGTTTGAATGGTTCTAGGTTAGGATATAGTGAAGCCTTGAGTACTCTGCCCCAAGAACTGGGCAAGGCTGAGGGTAGTGGATGAGGGAAGTAAAACATCCCTAGAAAAAGTTCTGGATGTAGATGGTGGATATTAGTAAAGATAAGGGATGTGATGAGAATTCATTGCAAATGCAGAGATTGATACAAATACTAGGTGACAAAGATAATTATTGGCTAAAAGGATGGTGGATTAGGATAAAGCATGTGTTTGCTATGTGCTTATTTCTCTTTTTGATGAGTGTTTTAAAGGCAACTTTGTACTAATACACTAAGTGTTTTATCACCCTTATATTAGATGACAATTTAAAAAATCAACTAACAAAGCAGACTAGAAACAGGATCAGAAACTGTCTTAAATTTATTAAAATCATCATGATGTGACAAACTCTGGATTTACAAGGTCCACTTGGGAGAAATAAATAAGAAAATTTTATATATTTGTGTGCATGTTGCAAAATAGAGAAAAATCAACATATCCTAGAAATTGGTGCTATAATTGCAGGTTTAATTTTACCAGTGGTTACATTTCTCATAGTTTCCTGTGTTGGAGTATATGGCATGAGAATGAATGACCATGGAATTAGCAATTATCCTGTAATTTTAAAAGTGTGGTCAAATTTGTTTCTGTTAGCATTAAGTTTTCCACTTGCATAAAAACTTACTAGACTAAAGATTTGGGGAAATTGGATCAATCTTATGTTCCCTAGCATTAGAGGCTAGTGAAAATAATGATATCATTAAATTTAATGTCCTTATGAAAAAGAGAGAAGTAATGGCTGATTTATATCTCTAAATAGCTGTATTAATTAAATCCCACTCTCTTACCACATTGAGATTTGGAGAGAATATAATAATTTTTGTAAATGGTAATTTTTCCCCATAAAACTAAGATTATTCTGACCATTCTGTTTATTTGTAGCATAGGGAGGCTTAAAATAAAAAGCTGGAGGTCCCCAAGATGTATCATTCGACCAACAGTGAGCTCATGCTTCCATATTGTTATGTAACTTTCTCTTGAAATTTCCTCAGGACAGGAAAATCACAAATTTCTTTATACCGATGACTTTGCCAGGTGTAGAGTATGTACCCGATGAGAATCTCTTGATGAATATGACGTGTGTTGAAATTCAAGTTCTGGAACGCACTGACTTAGTGGCTAACTACCCTGGAAAGAATGTAGGTAGAAAGACCTGGATTCACTATCACAGAAAATATTCACTGTGCCATTTTTTCCCCTCACATGCGCCCTGGTTTCTTCAAGCAAATGAAGGTGGAAGTGTGCAGCCTTGGAGAAGCAAGAGAACTTTGACCACATACTCTCTCCAGGCCTGGGGTTCTTGCCCGGAACATGTCGGTCTGCTGTTTTTCAGTGATGGTGGGTGGTGTGTGGTGGTCCCCTCCCCCTGTAAGAAGACCCTGGAGGTGGACAGGCAGTGCCTGGATGGAGCAGGTGGATATAGGCTTGTGAGTCTTCTCTCTGCCTGCCTGGTCCAGGAAGAAGACGGAGAACAAAGGCTTTGGGAGGGGAAAATTGTCCCCCATCCAGGGCAGTTCGAGACACCGAACAGCTTGAAAGACAAGGAGCCTGAGTAGAATTTCACTTACTTCAGCTACAAGGGAGACAGAGACATTTCACTTCTCTCCTCGAAGAGCAGAAAAGTCCACCCCAAACAGGGCTGACTTCACTGTTACAGCCCATCAGCCTATAGCAGAGTTACGGAACACAACTAGTTCTTTAGGTACCGGGGTAATTGGCTTGTTTGAACTTGAAAATAAAAAAAATACAAAGAATCATTTTCCCCCCTGATTCTAAACGTAATATATAGTGATTATAAACATTTTGTAAAATACAGAAAAATATAAAGAACATAAAAATTACTTGGACTGAAATCACCCAGAAATGATAACATTTAACATTTTGGAATGTTCTCTTCTTTTTTCTAATAAGGAAGTTAATGAATAAGTACTTAAAAATAAATGGGATCATAATGTATGGATGGATTTTAACCTTCTATTTTCCCTCTTAATATATTGTGACCACTGCCCTATATCCTTGAGAGATTTTTTTTTTATTTCATCATATTATGGGGGTACAGATGTTTAGGTTACGTATTTTGCCCTTGCCCTCCCCAAGTCTGAGTTTCAAGTGTGTCCATCCCTCGGATGGTGCGCATTGCACTCTTTGTGCATGCATATACCCGTCCCCTCCTCCCTCCTCCCTCTCCCCATTGCCTGACATCCAATAGATGTTATTCTTTTTTTTTTTTTGAGACAGAGTCTCTCACTCTTTTTGCCTGGGCTAGAGTGCTGTGGCGTCAGCCTAGCTCACAGCAACCTTAAACTCCTGGGCTCAAGCAATCCTTCTGCCTCAGCCTCCCGAGTAGCTGGGACTGCAGGCATGAGCCACCATGCCCGGTTAATTTTTTTCTATATAGTTTTAGTTGTCCGATTAATTTATATCTATTTTTAGTAGAGACAGGGTCTCGCTCTTGCTCAGGCTGGTCTCGAACTCCTGAGCTCATGTAATCCGCCCTTGTCGGCCTCCCAGAGTGCTAGGATTATAGGCATGAGCCACCACGCCTGGCCTAGATGTTATTCTTATATATATCAAAACTCTATTTTTGGCCATTTACATTGTTTACAACTTTAGAATTTAAAATAATGCAATGATGACCCTCTTTGTCAATAAATCTCTGTGCACCTTTCTGAATATTTCCTTGTTGTACATTTTCTACAGTAACCATGTTTTTTATTTGTAATCAGACAAAAATGCTCTTAAAAGATCTTTAAAAGATTATCTTTTAAAATACCACTCACTGCACACTCACATACACAGACACAAGGTAGAAAAGGCTCAATACATTTAAGAATGCCTCAGGCCCTGATCTCAAAACCTTTAGCAGCATAATCTCTCCTACTCTTGACCTTCCCGAGCAGTCACCAGTGAATTGTGACTAGACACATCAGAGAAAAACACCTCATTTGAGAAAGCGTCACCCCGGGTGAGATTACCCCGGAGAGTGGGGCCTTCATGATTTAGTGAGAATAATGAAGTGAAGTCCAATTTGATAAAACCTCCCGTTCCTCACTTCGCTTTCTCTGCCTTCAGGGAAGAAGGGAGAAGGCCAATTTCTAGACCTGATTTACTGAGATTTTCCACAGGCTGGTTTTATGCTCATTTCCGCTCAGCCTGGAACTAGAGGGCCCTTCATTTTAAACTTCCCAATCTGTCTTTCACTCAGGATGGAAAAAAGGATCTCAAAACTTAGCTTTACATGGTCCCCGCAAAAGTTCTGCAGTTTTGCAGAGAAGTGGAAAGTTTAGCAAAACGCCAGGTATTCAGTTCCACCCGTGTCATTTATTCACATGGAGCATAACAGCCTTTAAAACTCTGAAATAGAAGCAAGGAAACAGATTTGATTTTGGCAACCAGGAAGCCTGCCGCAGGCCTTGACCCGGCTCCATGGGGAGAACCTGTCTCATGTGACTGCTTCCCAAGCAGCCCCAATGTGGCCGCACTGCGGCTGCAGCATGAGGACCCGTAACAGTGGCGAGAGGGGAGATGAACAAACAGTGTTGACACCGCAAAGGAATCTCGCCCAGTACTGGGCTGGAAGACTATTGAGCACTTCGGCCCATTCATGCTCCACTGATATCAGGTCTGCAGCTAAGGCTGACGTGGGGTCAAACCGAGGTCATGGAGATGTTGGTCTTCTAGCCATTCTCCACTTTTATCCTGCTTTGATAGCTTTATTTTTCTCACATGCTCACTGATTTTTTTTTATATTTCTGTATTGTCAAGATTTTCTCTCTAGACAGAATCTGACAGGTTTATTTATCATCCCCATACTTTAGCAAAAGTCAAGGATTGGTAAACTGGTGGGGGAGGTGAGTATAGTGTGTGTCGTAGGGGGCTCCCTTTCTTCTTCTTCTTCTTTTTTATTATTGTTTTTTTGAGACAGGATCTCCCTCTGTCACCCAGGCTGGACTACAGTGGCAAGATTATAGCTTACTGCAACCTCAAATTGCTGGGCTCAAATGATTGATCCTCCTACTTCAGCCTCCCAAGTAGCTGGGACTACAGCCACATGCCACTGTACCTGGCTAATTTTCCTATTTTTAGGAAAACAGTAGAGACAGGGTCTTGCTATGTTTCTCAGGCTGGTCTCGAACTCCTGGTCTCAAGCTATCCTACTGCCTTAGCCTTCCAGAGGTGCTAGGATTACTGGGTAAGCCACTGTGCCTGGCCTCCCTTTCTTCTTGTAAGGAGAGTAACAATGGCTCTTTCTACTTCCACTATTCTTGGAGAATGGTAGTTTGTTGGAGAAAATGAAATGGGGTTAGTAGGTGAATGCACATTTCAAGTTATAAATCATGATACTTAAAAAATAAAACTTGCATCACATAAGGAGTTTCTGTGTACATCTGTTTGAAGTCAAGATTAGGGGTGATATAATAATAATCCAAATTGATCAGCAGATATAATTTTTTCTTTTTTTACTCTTTTCTTCTGGGTTTCTTTGAACTCTGATTCTTTGAACAGTGTTGTTCACACATCTGGATTAGACTCGCTTGGGAACTTATATTACACTATTGTTACTTGTTTCTGTGATTTTCCGTTCACCTACTTAAGTTATTCAATGTCACTGCTATAGCTCTTCTAGAATGCTAAGACAATGCACTCTCCAACGGGTAAAAAATAATGTCCTTGAAACATACATTAATTCATAGGTAATAGGACTGTATATTAAATTTTTTCTAATGAGAAGTTGCAGTGAATTGTAGCTCAATAACAAGGAGGTTAAAAAATCATAACTGATGAGGAAAACTCATTTATTAAACATCTTAAACCCTGACATTCCAGGTTGGTTACAAGGATGCTTGGAATGGAAGCTCAGGAAGAGGAAGCCAGAACTTCAGCATGCAGCACTGGTGTGAGTCTGGCACGGGGGATACTGCTGGAGGTGTGTTCTGTGCCCAGGTGGGGAGGTTTGTGAAAGTGCGCCCCCTGAAGATGGAGGGTGTGCCCCCGAAGATGGAAAGGTCTGTCCCCGAAGATGGAAGATGGTCAATTTGGATCCCATAGGTGGGAATCCCAGTGGGTTGACCTTTCTGATGTGTTATAGTATCATGTCCTGAGAGAGTCCGATTTCCACAAACTCATTTCCCCAAAAACAAAGTTTTAGATAGTTTCTCTCCATGGCTACGACGAAATGAAAAGAATTACCTATGAGGTAGTGACTCTGTCAATCTTAGGGTTACTGCCATTCAACTTCCTGGCCATGGGGGAGGAATTTATTTCTCTGGTCTGATATGGCCTGATGTCAATTGGAGGGGGTCTATTTCCCCACTGATATTACTCCTGGCCAGGTGTGAATTGTCTGCTTGGATATCAAGTCATTTTTATTGATCATCTGGCAGCAAAGTTAATTATTTCTGAGACTCTGAAGTCAGGGTTTGTTGTGAGTTAAATTGGGATCGACCTAGAATCATGAAAGAATGGGAGGGTTATTTTTTCTTGTAGACTGGAGTATGATTTTCAAACACTCCTTAACAGTCAACTCTTTTGGCCAAACACAACTTTCTGTGGAATCTCAATATAGAAAATAGATGAAAAAGTAGATGTTCTCTGGTACCCCTGGTATCCAACCACATAAGACACAGCATGAGGCCTCCTTAGGGAGAGACGCACTAACTGAAGTGGAAAATTCCCCTCCAAATTTGTACATGAGCAGAACCTGCTTGCGCTCAGTGGTAGCTCATGGAAAGAACCTGGCGACACTGAGGGATGTCATAGGAAGCGATTCTATGAAACTTATTTTTGTGTTTACTGCAGGGATGTTGTTAAGGATGTGGTTGGTGATATCCCACAGTGTTTCCTTTATGATGATCTACCCGAGAAATTTTTCTCTTCCCTCAGGACTACGATTAACCACATTTTTCCTGAGCAGATGGGTAGTTACATCTTGTAGGTACTGTAAATTGGGGGCCAGCTCTGTGTACCTATAGAGTAGGGTTCTCAAACCTTACTGCACACTAGACCCAACCGGGGAGCTTTTTAAATGCAAGTGTCCAGGCATCAGCATCTCAGGGGGGAGATCAGCATTTGTTAAGAGTTTTCCGGGTGATTATAATGAGGAGCGGGGGTTTGAGAACCACTGCTATGGGGCTTTCTTGCGTGTATTTTGAGAATTTCCTTTTTCTATCCAATTGCCCTATTGTTTATTCCTTCTATGTCTTTGTTAGCCTTGTAAATCTTTTTTATTTTGATGAGTGGATATGCATGTATCCATACTATGCATACTAGCTTATGATGATTAAATAAATGGTTATAAATAGTCGCCTTCTTTTAGAGTAAAATTCAATTATTCTTACAACTTTCTCCTTCATCACGTGTGGTAGTTTAGATCCTCCAAGAAGCAGACATCAAGATGGGATTAGATGCGCAAGAAATTTACCAGCAAGCTGCCTGGGAGGGAAAATGGAAAGGGGACTGGGAGTGGCTGAGAGAGTGGTAGGTCTGCCTTTATGGAGGGAGAGAACAAAGGAATATAGGGTGGGAGAAGAGGCTCTGCTTGCAGGGCAGTTGTAGGTAAGTTTGGAAGGGCTGACAAGGAGCCTTGAGTCACAGTCACCAGCCAGAAGACCTTGAGGCTCCCAGGACAGGCCAGACTCAGGATCCTGCTATGCTTGGCCATTGGCTGGGAGCACCCAAGGGAAACGTGGCCTCGTGCTAAGGGGATGGTGGATTTCAGAGCACAGCACCCGGGGCCATCAGTCCATGATGTTGCTGGAGATCTGAGAAGCATCTTTCTATGGGAACCACAGCACATCACCTGAATTTCTTTCCCACTCTGATTCTTCCCATGCTTTGTGTTTAGAAATAGCAAAGGATTGAGAGGGATGAGGATGTATGACAGGAGGATGAAACAAAGTGGCAGGGTCAAGAGGGCGACAAACAGGGATGTGTGCACATGGCTGCAGGGGGCAGGGGCAGTAGATGGAGCATTGGTCCTGGATCAGCAACAGACCAAAGAGAAAGGGGCAGGATGGGGCAGGAACAACCACTGGGAGAGGAGTGAATGAGAAATTTGGACCAGGAGTGAACAGGACCTGGTTAGACCTCAACAGATAGTCAGATTAAAGTGTGGAGGTCACTCGCTCATAAGAAATGGAGGCATATCTCACCCTGGGGTGGCCACCTCACTCCATTACTCCAGCAAGGCACACTTGAACTCTAATATTAAGAAGCACTCTTTATTTCTTTAGCATAGTGATTTTCTTTCCTGGTTTCGTGTTAGAATCATTTGGGGATTTTTAAATATGCTAATGTCTGGGACCCTAAGAGGATAATCAGATGAGAATTTTTGAGGGCAAGTGCAGATATCAGTGTTTTTCAAAAGCACCTCAGGTGATGCCAATGGGCAGTCTTCATTTAACTGCTTTAGCAAACGAGTCCAAAAACTATTAACAGAGCCCACGAAGGACCCATGAACAAAATGCGCATTTATTCACATAAATATCTGAGAACAATCTGAGGGTACAGGCATTGCATAAGGCACTTCAGCGTGCTAGGATTTTAACATTTAAATCATCCATGACAATTGTGTTTTCAGCCTGCCTCTCCCTGTTTGCATCAAAGACCATAATAAAAACCTTATCTGCTCTGCCACACCAAAATTTCAGCTAGAACCACTTCCCACTCCCTTCTCACACTCTTCTGCGGGAGGCAGGGTGAGAACAGGTTTCCATTCTTAATAGGCCAAAGCAGATCTGAAGTGAGAATGTGTAGTTCCACTGCACAGAAAGCAGAAGCAAATTCTCTGCTGAGGGTTTAACAATCATTCATTAAATACTTACACTGTGCCTGGTGCCTGAGGGGCACTGAAGCAGATATGTCATAGACCAGGGCAACCAGTGGCACCCCAAAGATGCCCAGCCCCAGCCCTGCTTGAAAACGGGGAGGCCTGATATGCAGATGCTAAAAAGGCAGCGCTTTCCCGGTAGAAAGGGGGCACCATTTGAATAGAGATGAACCACCCAGGAGGCAGTTGGGCATCGACCGAAGAACTAGCAGTAGCAATGAGCTAATCCATTTTCAGCACAAATCAGCAATCATTCGTTCACTAAAAGCTTCCTATGTGCTAGATCTGCAAGATGCTTCAGTTGATTTCAAAGGGGAAGCCCTGGGAATTTGTCTCAATCGCTTTTTGGGGTTTCCTGGCACGGAGAAAGCTGCCTCCTCTTCCCTGAAAAGTTCCTGTGGCAGGCAGAAGAAAAGCCCCCACCCCCAAAATGTCCTAATCCTCTAAACCTGTGACTGCGTTTCCTGACGTGGCAAAAGGAACTTTGCAGGTGGGGTTAAATTAATGACTTTGGAATGGGATCATCCAGGTGACCTCAGTCTAATCACTCGAGTCCTTAAAAGAGGAAAATCCTTTCTAGTTATAGTCAGAGAGGAAGATGCCAGTGTGACTTGCTGTGGCTGGCTTTGAAGATGGAGGGAGGAGCCATAAACCAAAAGGTGTGGCAGTCTCTAGAAGCTGAAAGACGCACGGAAAATTTTTGTATGAAGTTTCCAGAAAGGAACACAATCCTGCCGACATCTTGATTTTAATTTAGTCTCACGTCGAATTCTGACCTATAGAACTATAAGATAAACAATTTGTGTTGTTATAAGCCACTAAGTTTTTGGTAATTTGTTACAGCAACAGTAGGAAAGAAACATGGACCCTGAAGGATCCCAAATCCATCTGTAGAAAGAAGAGAAATGCTGCTTAATTTTTTTTGTTGTTTTTTCAATTTTTTTAACTTTTTATTTTGAGATAATTTTGGACTTACAGGAGAGTCCCCCAAACAGAACAGAGTTTCTATATACCCTTCACTTACCTTTCCATAATGTTCACATCATACATAGTAATAGGAAATTAATCAGTATTGGGAGATTAATACTGATTCAATACAATGAGCTAAAGACTTTATTCAGATTCTGTCAGTGTTTTCTACCAAAGGCCTTTTTTTTCTGTCCCAGGATCACTTTGCATTTAATTGTCACGTCTCCTGGGTCTCCTTTAATCTGTGGCAGTTTCTCAGACTTTCCTTGTCTTTCATGACCTTGACATTTCTTAAGAGCACTGTTATTTTGTAAAATATTCCTCAGTTTAGGTTTGTCTGGTGTTTTCTCATGATTCGATTGCAGTCACATATTATGGGGAAGAATCTGCAGAGGAATGTGTCTTTGCCAATGCATATCAGAGGTGCGTGATGTTGACGTGCCTTATTACCGATGATGTTAACATTGATTACTTGGCTGCAGGTTTTCCCACGTAAAGTTCCCATCTTTCCCTTTAAAATTAACAGATGTATATTCCGAAAGATAAACTTTTAGACTATACAAATACCCCGTTTCTCCTTCAACATTTGCCCACTAATTTTATCATCCATTAATGACTCTCGCCTACAGCAAATTCCGCTGCGGTGTGATCGTGGGAACTTTCTAGTTCCCTTATTCCTTATATATTTATTAGTGGGAATCTGTAAGGAAAAGTCCATTTCTTCTCCGTCTTTTATTTGTTTCTTTTGTTATTTTTATCAATATAGACTCAAGGATATTTATTTTATCCTTTGAGTTAGGACCCAATGCTATCATTATTTATTTGATTCCTTGACCTGTTTCAGATTTGGCCACTGAGAGCTCTTTGAGGTGGGCTTCTGCGCCCCTTCAATATGTCTTCATCCCCCCTCCCACTTTTTTTTGAGTACTGCTCCTCTTGTATTTTCCCTGCCCTAGTTCTAAATTCAACCACTTCTCCAAGGAGCAGCCTATTTCTTTTTAGTGGAGAATAACCTTGAGAAACCAAGATCTCAGTACCAGATGTGCTCATTGCTGCTGGGGTGTCCCTTCTCCTAGGCCCTCCCAGCAGATAAAACTACAGATACATGTATGTATACTAATCTGCACATACACGCACACTGTACACACACATACACACATATATTTCTGTATCTATGCATATATATTTTAAAAATCAGTTTATACCAATTTCTCCAATGGCAATCCCATAAAACAAAGGTTCATTCTAACCTTTTCTTTTTTTTTCATTTAGACCTTTTTTTCTCTAATTATAAGAAACCTGGCTCTCATTATCTATACTATGCTTACTTATTAGCTCAACCTTATTATGCATATAAAATAGTTTCAGGATTGTGAACCCATATCTCTGGGAGGAACAAATTTACCAACTAGAGTATAGTATTTATTTGTGGGCAGTTCTTTTTGTGTTTAGACTTATAGAATCCAGTTAACACAGTTTTTCAAAGGTACTTAAGTCAGTTGCTTTCTTCCCCACTATTTAATTTTTTAAGCTTCGTTCTTGCAACATTTCTATCGTCTCAAAATATAAGATGAATTGTAATTCACTTTCAACTGTCCAACTTGAAAACATCTCTTTTGAAGAGAAATAGTGCTTCTGCCCCTACTCCAGCTTTGTTTAATAGACTGGAGCTGGGAATCTGGGGCTCTAATATATTGACACTCAACCCTTTTAGCTCTGGGGAAGCCATTCATTCTGTAACATAAGTTAAGTCATTCACTGTGCAGCATTCATCAATCCTGGATAGCTCTGACAGTTCCAGCCTTACATTGA
>CAUYSK010088753.1:0-18854 GCA_963575035.1 Avahi laniger | reverse complement strand
CTCTATCCAGGAGTATACAAGAGGTGCTATATCACCATTGTTTCTTAAAGCTGAATAGTACTCCACGGTATACACATACCACATTTTATTAATCCACTCATGTACTGATGGACACTTGGGTTGTTTCCACATCTTTGCTATTGTGAATTGTGCTGCTATAAACATTTGGGTGCAGGTGTCTTTCTTATAGAGTATCATTTGTTCTTTTGGGTAGATGCCCAGTAATGGGATTGCTGGATCAAATGGTACTTCTACTTGTATCTCTTTAAAATATCTCCATATTGCTTTCCACAGAGGTTGCACTAGTTTGCAATTCCACCAACAGTGCATGAGTGTTTCTGTCTCTCTGCATCCACGCCAACATTTTAAAAACATTATTTATATTTGATTTGTTTTCATAAGGTATTCCATACTTTTTGCTTAGGCTTGGTTAGCATTGATTGTGACTCAAATGCATTGAGTTGAAGCCTATATAATGGAAACATTATTAATCCTCAGATAATGCTAGATCGGTACTGCTATACTTCTCAGTCTCTGCTCAGTCAGCCTATATACAATTCTCTTAATCATTTTTTTCTGAAATCCCTGGAGCTTATTGTTTTTATTTCTTTTTTCTGAATTCTTTCCAAATTAGTGATTTATCCCTTTTCACTAATCATATATCTCAGCTCTTCCTCCTATTCTTAAGGAAAAGAAATACTTAATGTCTAGAAGAAATTAGTTTGGGTGCTTAGTAAAATAGTATATAGGTCATGCATGTAACAACTTAGCTAGAACTAAAATTCACACCTCTAGTTTCTTACTAGCATCAACATGCCATGCTAAATCACCATGAATGCAGTAGTGAAATATATCTAAATTAAAGTAGTTTTTTTGTTTAACATCGCTATCTTGTAAGGAGTATTTTAGATTCTTGATTCAATCACCTC
Organism: Avahi laniger; assembly: GCA_963575035.1. Classification (NCBI taxonomy): domain Eukaryota; kingdom Metazoa; phylum Chordata; class Mammalia; order Primates; family Indriidae; genus Avahi; species Avahi laniger. Next base: position 17,925 of record CAUYSK010088753.1, on the reverse strand, counting down.
TTTAACGTGTATTGCCTAGAGCTAGTGAAAAACTGGTTTAATTCCTTTTATTAAAGGTCATGTAAACATGTATGCTCAGTGAATTAGATGCAAATTCAATTCCCTAAGCTCAATGCTTCTTAGTTAAGTTCCTCTCCTATTCTTCACATGCAAACCCACATCTGATGGCACAATACTGACTTTTGAGCTATGGTAAAAATCAAATTAAAACAACAACATTTGACATCTGCTCCATAAAGCAGACTGATAGGGAATTCAGTGGAAAGAAGTATTCCTCGTCAAAACATATTTTGCTATTATTATTTCTCTTTCTTTATGAGTTATTTGTCTGACTTTTCTTTTTTATTTTGGCCTTCTTTTTAGAGAAACAGATATGATTCAACACTCAATACTAAAATAAGGCAGATTTAAATGCAATGCAGGATCCAAAAGTATGAGGAAATAAAATATTTAATGAAATATAAAAATGTATCACACTATATAAAGTCAAAAGAGGTTTACAAATAGTATAAACATTATGATTCCATTTTGTTCTTGGATGCAGAATGAATAGAGGTCGAAACATTAATAGTGGGTATCTTTGGGTAGTGAGAGGCTGGAAATTTTACTTTTTTCTTCATGCACTTCTCTATTTTCCAAATTTACTACAGTGAATACATATTATCCTTTGATAATAAAAAAATCATTAAAAATAAGCCTCTTCTAACCTTTATCTTATTAGAGATCTAAAATGAGTCCCAGTATTATACTGAATAACCAATGTTGTTTCCATTTAAAAGCAAAACAATGCTACATATAAATTAAGCTCAAGAAATAACAACTAGTATATTTCTCAACATCATGACATTTTTAAAATTAAAGCACTGGTCCAAGCTAAATTTCAATAGTACATTACTTGTTCACTCTATTTTCAAGCAAAATGATGCACAATAAAATGAAATGATGATCTTGAATATTTTTTGAGAGAAGGAAAGCAAAGGTTCTCATTTTAAAAACATTAAGATTTTAAAAAGTTGATTCTTTTTTAAAATTCAAGCGCAACGGTAGAATAAGTAAAGAAAAATGTAAAGGCATTTAAAATCTCATTGCATTTAAAAATCAACAGTTTTAATTTGCTCTGTTGATAAACAACTTCATCCATATGATATTGTTTTCCTTTTGGATTATTTCCTTGGGATAAATTTCAGGAATACTAGGTTAAAGAGTTTAGACATATTTATGGCTTTTGAAACATAAAGTAACATTTTTTTCCTGAAAGACTTATTCAAATTAAACTGTCAATAGCAAAGAATGAATTCATACTACTTTGCAAAAATCTGCATTAACATGGGATTATAAAATTACTTTAAAATTTTACTAATTTAATAATATACAGGGATAACATTTTAAAAAATTTACCTTCTTTTAATAACCAGTGAATTTGAACATTATCCCATATGTTTGTTTACTAATTATCAACTGTTTCTTCATCTTTTATACCATATTAATGTCTTGATATTTTCTTATGAATTTTTATGAGTTCTTACACATGAATTAACCCTATCCTACAAATATTTTCCCTGTGTACTTTTAGTTTACATGTTTTATTCTGTGATGTAAAATTTTAAACTTCTTACAATTAAACCTGGTAATATTATTCTTTGTTATTTTTTCCTATTCTTTAGCACTTAAAGCATTGTCATACTTTCACATTACCACTAAACATGCTTCGTAGTTTGACCAGTATAGTATAAACATGGATACGGTGTGGCATACCAATCTTGAAACTTTATTTATGATTCCATAGAATGCCTCAAAATATAGATTGAAGTTCATCATATGCACGTAAGTCACATAGATTTTGCTAAAGATCTCATGGGGAGGAAAAGAAGAGGTATTACAATATATACCGTGTGGAAAATATAATAAGTACTATGTTTTCAGTAAGCATTCCTGTTCTCTCAAATTCCTTTTATATATGTAAAAAAACTTTTCTTTCTTTTTTTCTCATTTTTTAAACAGTTTCTGTAATCCTTTCTATTTCCTGAAACAGCTCAGTGCTTGCTGTAAGCATGCATGCCTAATCTCAGTTAGAACATAAAAGCTCTACATTTGACTGAACTCGATTCCTTAAAACTCAATAAGTAACAGCGTAGTATTGCTCAGTCTTGTTCTTTGAGGTCTTTCCCTTTACCCCATGCAGCTAATCAAAGTAGTAACCCAACAAAAAATGGTCATCTCTTAGAGACAAATTCAATTGCTAAGAAAACCACAATTTTTTCTTCTTTTCTTACATTGATATTTTAATGCTAGTATTATTTTTAAAATTTATTATTTTATTCTAACTGTAATCTATTTTTGTAAAACGTGTGGAGATAAATTGTTTTCCAAAATACTAACTTGTTTAAAAACATTTATTAAATAATTATTGAGTTATTAATTCACATTTATTGACTAGTTGGACAAGACCCTAGAGGTGTCTGCTTTTAGGAAACTCTCAGAGAAGAAAAGAGACTTAGAAATAACTCACTATAATAAAATATGTCCAGTATTTTTAACAGAGTTAAGTATGAAATATTATAAGGAATCCTGAAATTATTTAAAGGAAATTGGATAGGGGAAGGCTTCATAAGGAGACAAACTAAAGGGCCAAGCAGAGAAAGTGGGAATAGACTTCCAGCAAGAAGGAAAAGCATTTGAAAGGAGGGAATGAAACATATGGATTCTCAATATACCCCCTCACTCTCTCAAGAAAGCAAAAATCACTGTATAAATCAAGAAGAAGCCAACTTGCAGCACTTTTACTACTAGGGTTTGACCCTCCTGCAACTTAGGCAAGAGTAGTACTCTCCTGTATTAATGTTTGGTTAATAAAATAATACTAAAGTTTACTCTATTATTATTATTGTTATGCTGGTGACATGGAGGTGGTTTGCTTTTTCCCAAAAAGGAAACCAATAAAGCAGAGTCATTTCTAGAGAGAACTAGCTTCAGACAAATCAATATAACTTAAAATTTTTGACAACAACTATAAGATGTAGAGTTTTTTTTTTTTCTGGTTTTGTTGTAAGCCTAAGTCTCTTATTTTCAGTTAAAAAATAACACAAAAAACTGGAGTATCACTAGAAATACTATTTCAAAAAATACATTATGATTGTTTCTCTAAGCAACATAATATGTATCAATTAAAGACTTAGAAATAATGGAATATTCTATGCTCAAAATAGAAGCTGAAAAAGAATACATTATGTCCTGAAATATTCACAGAAGCCCACAGGGTATTTTTTTAAAACACATATTTTTCTCTAACACACACACACAGAGCCTAAATTTTATTTGGGCATTGGCATCACAAGTAATATATTATTTTTTGTTTGCAGAAGTGCATATGTAAATCTGCATTTGTTATTATTTGGTGAATTGAAGAACATAACCATATAGAATTTGAAAGTCATGCAGTTTAGAGTTTTTCAAGCCTATTCATAATGACTTATTTCCCTGGACTATCTTTAAAAACATATGTGTATGAGTGTGTCTTTTGTCATACTTCACTTTTCTTATATATTGTGACATAGTAAGGCAATAAAACAACCAAAGCAAAATGGCCTATATACATGGAGAAAAAAAAAAGTGTAAAAAGAAAAAGTAATTTCCATTCATTTTTTTTCCTACAGAAAGCGATTGTTTGCTCATGCTATTTTCAATAGATCCTTCTTTTTCTTTTCCTTCTCTCTCTCTCTCTCTCTCTCTCTCTCTCTCTCTCTCTCTCTCATTTAAACCTGGAGTGGTTGAAGAAAAATACACCACCAAGGGAATGAAATATAGCTAGTTCACAAAAAATTAAAACATTTGTTTGATGAATTTCAAAATATGGAATACAACCATCGTATTATCCAATTCATTATGTAGAGTCACATTTTTCCAGGTAGAGGAAAAATGACTCGAGCAGAGACTTATCAGAAAGATCTAAAATACAATTTTGAAATCTGTCCGAAAGTGCAGCGCGTTTCATGCAATCAAATACAAAGCAATCCACACACTGATGAATCCATGGAAAGCACAGCAGGTACAGAAGGCACCCGTTACTGGTGGTGTCTAGACATGGAGAAACTATGACCTCAGTTAGAGCAACCCAATATTTACTTTTCCTTTCCAATGAGAAGTGTACCTCACAGTCTCAGTATGCAGAGCCGCTGAGAAAGGGGCAAAAACCAAATTCTGAACTCGGCAGCCATCTTCCAACACAGTGAGGGAATAGAGACTTCGGAATTTAGGAAAATTTTCATGAGGAGACCTACTTAGGCTGCATATAAAAATATTTCTTTTGGAAAAGCCATCTTTTTTTTCTATTCGTCATGAGAAAAAAGTGCATATCAGAATCAATCCCCTTCTTTACCGGTTAATGAACTATTGAAACTTTTGTACCATCCGTAGGGGAGAACATTTAAATATGTCTTGTATTAATGCCGTGGATGCTAACTTTTAATTTTCTCTCATTTAGCCTTTGAGTTGTTTGTTATCATCATTTAGTGTTCTTAGATGATCAGGGCATTTTACATTTGACCAAAATTTGACAGTTTTTTGTTCCACCCAACTAAGCAGTTGATTTTTCTGACTAAGAGATCATAGAACATCACCTCCCTTTCCCCTCCGACTTTTTATTTTTCGTGTCGAAATCGGGCTATTTGAAATTACACAGGTTATAGATCTACAGACTAGAATGCTCACAAAATGAAGTGCAAGTGTTCTAAAATTCCATTTTAAAGTGTCTTAGTGTCCTTGTACCATCGGAAGTGTGCCACTTGTTTGCACAAAACATCATATTGCGAATACCTTTTCTGGCTGTGTTGTCAGGCCTTGCGGGTTCTGTCATGCTGGGCTTCCTCTGGCCTCGGCCTGGGGCGTTTCCTGCCAGGACCTGTCTAATAACAAAGGGGCTACCTCCAAATTTTGTACATCTCACCAGACTTGTGTAACTCTTGAAGCCGTAAACATTCCCTGCCATGGTATTTACAGGACACTTGAAAAAATAATAACAATAACTGAAAAAAAGCATAGCACTTCCCCCAACCAAAGCAATCAACACAAATAGGACTAGGGGGTCCTTAGAAATAAGGCTACTTCTTTACTTCTTTCTATGTAGACTTTATGCGTATTTCCCTTATACAAAAAGGGAATCAAACACTGAGATGAGATTTTGAGGCCCAAAACTCAGGGAAAAGAGAGAAAATCGCTCTTACCTAGGAGCAGGTTGAGTAAGGAAATGAAGAGGAAGGAAAGTGGAGAGCCTTGAGGGATGGTCATTTTCTCTAAATATCAACTTAGTATATTTGAATGCAGTTGAGCCAAGTTTTAGAATGATGGCGTCAACACAGAAAAATAATTTTGTTTTCTTTTTTTGGTCCATAATCTTCAAGGCCATTCTCAAATGAAAGGAGAGATGGCTCAACGTTTTCCTTCGGATGAGCACAGCTATGTTACCGGGGGTGGGTTTTGGAAAGCAAATATGAACAGAAGCTGAAGGTACTATTATGGGGCTGTGGAGCGAGGGGGATGTACTCTGTGAATTTATAGTTAGAGATTGCAGGAAGAGCTACTGCCTCCTGTCTTTCTTCACCACTGATGAGGCCCGCGGGGAAATGCAATTTTCCCACAGCCAGACTTATGTCAGAAAGAAATAGAAAGTAAGGAGATGTGTCCAAAGTCACGTAACTCATGAAGAGTAAACAGGGTCACACTGTTTGCCGTATTCTCTATTTATCTGGTGAGAACACCGATCGGATCAGCAGTGGCAGTCAAATCACCCCCAGCTGTCCTCTCTTTCCATGGAAGGGTTAAGAACCATTGATTCTGCCAGGTCTCTACAATTGCACTGCATAAAACTGGGGCTGGTCAGAGGATTTATCATTTACCAGTAAAATCTGCAGGTGTTCCATTGACTGCACATTCCCCAGAGAACAAGTTTGAGGTCTTTGTTTTATACCTTAACTCAAACATTATTCCTGATTTTAATGAGGGATATTGAGTAATCTCCTGAAACACTTTTTCTTTCTTCCCTAGAACAGGTATCTTTGCTTTTTCTTAGATTTAGGATGGATAAAGTCTTAGTTTGATAAAGAAGTTTGACTTATCTTTTGCTACAGATAAAAATATTCATGTTCTGTCTTAATAAATTCAAGGTGTCATAGGAGTAAGAGCACAGCTTTAGGTCAGATAAACCAGGGTTTATCTTCTTGTTTAGGCAACTTATTTTATATTACAAAAACTCAAATTTCTTTTTTAAAAAATAGATACTGATGTCTATTAAAACATTTAACCCCGGGTCTTGCATATTATATTTTAAAAGTTATTTCATGTATCCGTTTATTATTGCAGGAATTCTGTGTTGTTGGAATGATGCTCATGTTTCTAAACTGTGTGCTGAGGAAGAGAGGACTAGGGTGTGAGGACAGTGGGATTGATGGTTAGTTGGAGACTAGGACTTATATCTAATGAGGCAGCTTCTGTTAAGCTTGTGCCAATTATTATGAGCAGAAATATAGGACCAGTGTTGCCAGATTTATTTAATAAATATTTATTGACTACATACTATATTCACATTTTTAGACATTTGACAAAATGAAGAAAAATAAGAAGACAATGACCAAAATCAACAAAAATCCAGGCCCACCTGGCGTTTTCATAAATAAGTCAATTAAGTACCACACTAAATGTAGGTGCTATAGAGGAAAAGAAAACAGAGAGAAGGGTGATAGAAGCATGTGGGGTGCAATTTTTGAATGGGTAGCCAGATCACAAATCAGATGATCTTTGAGGGAAGACTTGAAGAAAGTGAAGGAGATCATATTACAAACAGCTGCACATAGAGTGCCCCAGGGTTCTAATTTTAAAACAAAGACAGAGATCTGTATTTTCACGTGAAATCTTATAACTAATTAAAAATTATTTTAAATACTAGATGGGCCAAAAAAGACAGAACATGTCAATGGATCACATTTACACAGCAGATAGCTAGATGGTGACTTCTGCAAAATTCAACCTATTTCAATCCATTTATTACTAATTGTTAATGCAAAAATGGCAGTTCTGAATTTTCATGGCTACTATAAACCCCATCACCCATTCTCCATCCACCTTTCACTTCTTCCTCTTTATTTTTGCATGTTAGATATTGCAGATTCTCATTCTGTTTTGTGAGAATTCTTTTGGTACATATTTATCATTTCATATCTGAATGATGGTCCTGTCTCTGTTGTTGCTCATGTTTAGATTCTCAGTACTAGGATTTGGGCAATACTTTGTGGGAGATAGAAATTTGGGTGCTTATTGTATACTGCCTCCTGGGGTTTGTTTTTCTGGAATTATTATGGGTATAATTTGCCTTGGTTATTTATGTGGTGAACGTTACTGATTATTTTCATTATCACTGAATATTATCTAGTGGGAGCTACTTAGCAAAAGGGGCAAGCAATGTGCCTCTAGCTTGCTAGGTTGTGGTTTTCTTTCATTTGGTTGTTCCTAAGGGTATTGATGGATCTAATTATCCTGATGCCATCAGTTCCTTGTGTCATGGGTCTTGTTTATTGTTCTAAGACCTTTATGTTATATCAGCAAATTGCATCCAAACTCTCCTGGCATAGTATTTTCTCTGAGTCGGTTAGGTAGTTATGCCATGAAAATTTACACCAAATTAAAACAAACAAAGAGTTCATATGCTTTTTTTTCTAGCTCCACTAGCTTTAATTGGATCAAAAATGAAAATGTTTATCATACTCATCTCTGAGAATGATTGGTGGCACTCATGTTAATACAGGTTATATTCTCTTATAGCAATTCTCATGCCAAAATAAATTTCTGTATAAGAAAAATTATTTTCATGCTTTAGCATACAAGTATATTTTCAAGCAATATTTAATTTATTCATTCATTAGGGAGGGAATCAAGGAATATTAGATATTTGAGCTGAGTCTTGAAGATTAGGGGACTGATAAAATTTGGCCTTTGAAATGGAAGGGACTAGGGATATTGTAGGCTGGAAGGACACTTGAGAAGCACATTAAATACAACAGAATTTTGCAACATTAAATGATCTCTGTAAGTCTTTTTTGTTTCTTAGGTCTCAGTCGAAGTAAAATGTCCTTTGAGCTACCATCCACAAAAACTTCGATAGCTTCCCCCAGGAAGAATTAATTAGCTCCCCCTTAGAACTTTTATCCCACTAACTTACTTATAGTACTTACATTTTCTTGTAATTGATTGCATACTCATCTTCATATCAGCCAATGCATTACTTGTGGCTGAAAATTTTATACCCCACCTTCCAATTGAAGAATATTAGCAATAGTATGATTTCAAATGTTTATTGTATTTTTACTCTATGCCAAGCATTAGGCTAGGCAATTTCCATACATCAGACAATCCTTGCTGTGTTATGCTGTGTTATGAAGGGTACTATCACTTTCACCATTTTATGATACAAATGAGGTGAGTATTAATGGGGTCGAGACATTTGCGTTGGGCTTGGCAAGTGAGTAGCAGAGCTGAGATGAAATCTAAGCATGTATGACTCCAAAGACAATGATCTTATCAACCAGCATGCCCTGCTTCCTATTCTCTAGTGCAGTGCCCGATACATGCTAAGCACTCAAGAACTGTGTGTTGCCTAAAGAAAGGAATGCATGATGGAGAATATTTCAAGAATATGATAGAAGTATGCAAAACCTTGTATGACTTCCACTTGGAAAAAACCTGTCTGTGCATCAGGGAAGAACCTTCATAATGTTGGCAAAATAAACAACCTCTTGGAGTTTTCAAAATGGGATTTGCCCTGCATATGTTTAAAGTAGAAAGTCCTTAGGGCAACCCTGCAAATGTGCATCCGCCCAAACTTGAAAGGCAAGTCAGTCTAATCTTTGTAATGATGGTAGAACCCAGATGTGCTACAGAGGCACCACATGCAGCTTTCTAAACAATTTCACCAGCATCATCTCCGAGTCTCATTTAATCTTAAGCAGTAAGAAGGAACCCTTACAACTAGTTCTTGGAACACAGCCAAACTCCCAACAGTGCCTGCTGCAACAGGTCCCCATGACTTTGGACACATGCTCAGGATCTATGATGACAGGGTCCTGCACAGCTGTAGGGGGTGCTGAGGTGAGGAGAGGATAGACAGGGTGGAAAAAAGAAAGATGTTCATGGACAAGCTGGGCCAGACAAAGGTGAGTAGGACACAGCTAGCAAACCACAGTAGCACCAGCAGTAGCAGCAGCAGTGGCACACTAATCTCTGGTAGGTTTTACTGTAAAGCGTTTGGGAGAACTTCCATAACTAGAGGAGGGATTTCAGAGGAGGAGCCAGAGCACTTGAGGTCACAGTGACCTGCTCTGTGAAGAAAATCTGAGGCTGTTTCTGTACAGCCTAGCAACTGAGAAGTCAGCCCTGCTTGGAAATTTTGAAGCACAATCACCAAGCTAACCTGTTATGTTTGGGTGCTCACTGCTGATAAATCTATGTATGCATGCAATGCCTTTTGTAACACAACCATCAGGAATGGAAAAATGAGTCACTCTTTCTCTAAATTTGCAGCTTACCTATCACACGTAATACAATGATTGGCAAGATGTGCTTGAATGAACAATCCAGTTGTTTGGCCTGCCTCCTCTTCTACTTAAATATCTTCTTTCCTCATCATATGTTTTCTATGATTGATAGCGTCCAGTATATTGTCAAAACATGAATCAGAATTTCCCCAGAATACATTATGGTGGAATCATATTATGCATTCAACTTATCAAATACATATAATATAATTAAAAATGCATCCGTTTTTCTACAATTCAACAACACAAAAACAAACTTCATTAAAAAATGGGCAAAGGACTTCAAAAGACATTTCTCCGAAGAAGATATGCAAATGAACAACAAACACATGAAAAGATGCTCAGCATCACTAATCAATAGGGAAGAGCAAATCAAAACCACAATGAGATACTTCACTCCCTTTAAGATGGCTATTATAAAAATAAATAAATAAAAAATCATAACATAACAAATATTCATGAGGTTGTCAAGAAATTAGAATACTTGTGCACTACTAGCGTAAATGGAAAATGGTGCAACTGCTATGGAAAACAGAACAACATTTCCTCAAAGAATTGAAAAACAGAATTACCAAATGATCCAACAATTCTACTTCTGGCATATTCCCAAAAGAATTGAAAACAAGGACTCAGATATTTGTATACCCAGGTTTATAGCAGCATGGTTCACAACAGCCAAAAAGTAGAAGCAACCCAAGTGTCCATCTATAGATGAATGCGTGAACAAATTGTGGTATACATATGCAGTAGGATAATTCTCAGCCTTGAAAAGGAGGGGGATTCTGGCATCTGCTTCCTCATGGATGAATCCCAAGGACATTGTGCTAAGTGAAATAAGCCTGTCACAAAAGGACAAATACTGTATGATTCCACTACCATGAGGTACCTATAGAATTAATTTCACAGAGACAGACTGTGTGATGATGGTTGCCAGGGCCTGAAAAGTGTGTGTGTGGGGGGGGCACGCGCGTGCACGCGTGCTGGGGAATGTAGTGGGGAGTTATTTTTTAATGGCGGCAGAGTTTCAGTTCTGGACAATGGGAAAAGTTCTAGGAAGGGTGGATATAATGGTTGCACAACAATGTAAATGTACTTAATGCCACTGAACTGTATACATAAAGTGGTAAAAATGGTAAGTTTTATATTATATTAATATATATTTTACCGCAATTAAGAAACATTCATTATTTTACTGTGCTTTACTGTGTACATTACATATGTACACATATAAAGTTTTTTATGTTAAGAATATGTACTTTATTTTATTCACCAGTAATTTAAGAAGTTTTAAACAGTAATTTTTCTATGTGTAATTATTGATTTACAAGCTGAGTTTCTAACCTAACCATTGTGTAGCATGTAACACCACTGAATTTGCTCCTAAAATTTTGAAAAGATTAGTAGTGGCAGAAAGATGAAACAAAGTATCTTAGATATATATTTTATGGACTAAAATCTAGGTTACACTATAATAGGTAATTGTCAAAATTCCCAAAAGTCTCCTCTACATTCATTAAGTCACTAAGCATCCAAATCTCAAATGACATCTTTATTTCCATTTTGATTGAGGATCCATGGATAACTGGTGCCTTTCTTTTTTGGTAAAAATCATTGGTTAAGACTTGAGCCAAACTTTTATTTTCTAGAATAAAACTAGAAGGTAAGTAGACTTCATATGAGTTCATATTGCTTTATGAATTTTTGCTGGCAAAACACATCAAAATGAATTGCACATATAAATTTTTGGTAAGCATCATAACCAGCAGTTTAAAAGGAAAATGCATGAAAGCCATAATAAATTGGAAAATTCAACTTTATTATTTTCAAAAATTATGTCAATCGTCTAATCATCTGTCAGTTTAGCCATCCCTTTGTAATATGTTGTTGAAAAGTACACCATTGTCTACAGTCTCATTCCTAAAGTACCCACACATTTTTCTCTTTTCAACATAAGGAATTCATTTTCTACTCATAGTACCTTTTGCTGCAATCTCATTCAATTCTGTGGATCTTGGTGACAAAGTGGCCCTGAGAGCTATTACTGGAAATAGAAATAGGAAACAGTGGGATCTCTGAGCCTGTTAACTTCCTTATTTCAGAATCTTAACAGGAGAGCGCAGAAGGGTCACTGGAAAAGAAAAGACATATTTTGAAATTGATGGAACTTCTCAAGCATCACATTTACTTTGCAGCCACACGAAAAGGTATAAACCCTTTTCCTGGTGAAAATGGTAGCACTCAATCACAGAGAAGCTAATTTCTGGCCTTTTTAAAGTCAATTAAATTCATTTCTCCTGACCATCTAGAACCAGAAGAAAACTTCCTGTATTTAATGTTTTGTTCAAAGAAACAAGAGCTCGACATCTTGGGTGTCTTTAGTGGCAGTGGAGTGAAAATGGAAAGTATTGGCTGTTTGACATGGGAAACCTCACAGGCACATTAGAACTCTCTTGCCAAAAGACAAAAGGCTTATCTTGCCAGTCTTTTCAGATTCTACACAGAAGTTCCTGGAGGTGAATATGATCTAGCTCTAACCTGAGGCTTAGTTATGCGATTGCTGTCTCTTTTATTCTATGAAAGATAACCCCGGCAAAATATTGAAACGATGTTTGATTCTGTTCTTAGAAGTAAGATTTTAGTTGATAGCTTCATCAGGAAATCTGAAGACCGTACTCCCTGACCTACCTGGAAACTTTGATCCTTTGCCAATTTGGTATTACAACTAGGAGTCATCTTTCATTTTAAAAGCACCAGAGTTTCAATATGTTTAAAGAGAGAGCAAAAGAAAAATAATTATACCTATATCAAGGTAGTCTGTCTCACAATTTTATTAGTTGATTTATAAAATTTTAACATTCCTAATCCTTTCTCAATTCTTCAACTTTTCTTTCTTGTGAGAATAAATGTGGAGACTCCTCCGCACCCCACAGGCAATTGTCCAAACACCGTAACACTTTCTACCCATATACAACTCATCACAAGATATCTACTGTTAGTAGGAGGCCTTAGGGCTTTAACTCCTAGAAGACAAAAAGATCTATCTTGTTTAGTTTTACTGCCTACCCTCCCTCCACCACACACCCCAAAACAAGCTGTGCATGCGGCTTTGCCATGCTGAGCACTCGTTCATTGCCTGTTGAACTTGAATCTTATTGCAACATTTTGTATTAATCTCAGAAACCATCTTCTTTGTGTTGTTTCTCAGAGAAAATCTGATTCAAACAGTATTATAATGAAGTTTTCAAGAGTGGTTTTTTAAATAAAGCAATTTAAATCTTAAGAACTTTCATTCTTGCCTTGCATATATCAACTTCAATTGCTATACATAACTATTTTCATTCCATAGGTGAAGACAATGTTGGTATATATAAGATCTGAAAATGTGACAGCTGGGAACATGGCCCACATTTCATGGTGCCTACTCATAATTTATAACACTTTTTTCTCATACTAGGGAAGATTTGGTTTGGTGATAGTCCATGATTCATGATATTGTATAAGGTTCTCTGCTCAGCAATGTAGAGAGAAAGTTCCCGGAATTCTAGGCTGTGAGTCAGATTCTAACAGGTCCCTATTGCTTTCTCTCCCTGCTGCAAATAGTCGACAGGATGATTAACTGAGTAATTACTGTGGGCTTGGAATTATGTGGAAAATGAAAAATGGGAGTGCCCCCGGTTCCTATGTTCAACACCTTTTACAATCTTGCTGGCGAGATCAAAGTAGTAGATATAAACAAGAAGATACTAAGAGTCAAGCCATGAAACACTGACTGTTTCACTGAGGCTTGGACAAGTCTCATTGAAAAAGTGAAATTTAAATTAGATCTGAATAAAAATATAATTTGAAAATACAAAAGGAAACTCACTACAGGATATGGGGAATAAATGCTTGAAAATAGGAACAAGCCTGGCCTGAATAAAGAACAAGAAGAACATGGATTGTACCAAAACAGAGATGAAGAGGTCAGAGACTGACAGCAAATGAACCTGCATGTGTGGACTAATGCACATTATCCTTCTTTTCTTCCTTGGTACCCTGAATAGTGCCTGGCACATGGTTTGTGCACAATAACTATTGAGTTCAACTGAAGCAGATCAGAAAAGTTTCTTTGTTTTTTTCCAAAATCAAACGGAAGAGTTCAGACCGGATGTGCTAAATTAATGAAGATTTCTTGGTCAGGAAAATGTTATGGTGTAAATAAAAGAATCGTGCTTTGGGAGATTGAATGATGGAGCAGAGAGAGTGCATCAGCTTTGAATTCAGATGAGCCCATCTGTTTTATGACCACAGGCAAATTGCTCGACTTTTCTGAGCTTCGGTGTCTTTGTAAAAAAAGCAGAATGTAATATTCACCTTGAAGGGCTATTGAGAGAATTAGCTGAAATAATATGTACCAAATTCCCAGGGGTCTGGTATTATTATGCTTTATAAACTCTACCTATTTTCACTAACTGGACAATGATGTCATTAATTGGTTGAAAAAGGGAAGAGCTGAGCAATAGAGCACTGAAGGTGGCCTGGAATAGAATAGAGGGAGTATAAATGCCCAACACAGAGTCTAAAGAAAAAAACAAGGCTTAAAAAAAAAATTGTATTTAGGGCATGAAGAAAATGTGCTACCAAAATTTTTACTCTGATATAAATGAGAATCGTTTGTAAAACTAATTAAAAACTATGGTTGCTGAGAATATCTGATTTTTTGGAAGATCTATTTCTACCTTTAAATATAATTACATTTCCCAGTCAATTTCTTAAGTGTCCTTTCAGAGGGTTCTGACTTGATGAGCAAAATATTTCTGGGGTTTTCTTAAAAACAAACAAAAAAACCATTTTCTGGGACAATAATAAACATAACCAATGAAATGTTATTCTAAGTAAAGGGACACTGTGAAAGGTCAGCTGTTTAATCCAACTTCATGGATTAATTTAGAAATTTAAAAAGATACTAAGTTCTCTAGTGAACTACAAGAGCATTGGCTTATTTGGGCAAATGATTATATTGAGCATTTCATTCCAAGAACCAGTGCAGCCCATGCTACGGATTTAGAAAAATAATTATACATGAAAATTTTTTAAATATTAAATTATATTAGCAACCAATGCTTGCTCAGACTGCCAGTGGTATAGAAAGAAATGTTAGTGTGTCTTAACGAAGGAATAGCAGGCCAACTGCCAAAAGTGGAAATATCTTTGCCTGAAGCCATTTTAAGTAAGATATGTTCTACCTTCACTTCCCCAAACAAGAAAAAATTAGATAAAGATGAGTCATTATGTGCACTCAGTTAACAAAATAATAAATTTTACTAGAAAAGCTTAAATTAAAAGTTTATTTTTAGTCAAAATCATTTGGACTTTTGGATTTAACAAAAGTCCAAGTGAGAGATAAGAGATGAAATATTTGTCCTGATTCATACAATATTCAAAGAAAACGGAACTGGTCTTCTTGTTCCGCCTCCCTGAAAAAAAAAAAAAACAGTCAAAGATAAATGATCAATGAGACTGACTAGCCATCTAAGTTGAAAGTGCTTAGAATAAATATGAATTTCTCCACAGCCATGCATGTATTATTCCTCAGCAGAAATGGTATTTTCCTATCAGGTAATAATTGCTCCTGGCATGAGGACCATTTGTGGGTTACCAACTCTTTGGTGAATCTGCTATGAACAATGGATACCAAGATATAGTCCCCACATCAAGAACTACTGCTATCTTACAAACTATTATCTCCAATCCTAAAAGCACACTTTTTTCCATCATAGGAAGCAGAAAAGAAACTGACTATATACAACTCTCTTATTTAAAATCTTTCAGGAGATCCGCACAGCTTTCAGCATAAAATCCAAGCACCAGAGTATGCAAGGAATAGATTGGATCCCCTTCTGCTGCGTAGGATCTACTCTTGCTCTTCCCTCAGGATATGCCCCATA
This sequence comes from Avahi laniger, assembly GCA_963575035.1. Classification (NCBI taxonomy): domain Eukaryota; kingdom Metazoa; phylum Chordata; class Mammalia; order Primates; family Indriidae; genus Avahi; species Avahi laniger. Next base: position 2,420 of record CAUYSK010088753.1, on the reverse strand, counting down.
TTTCAATGCTAATAAACCACTTGAGGTTTCCTGATCTTTCCTCTTGGTCAGGCTTGGAACACCCTCCCCCTCGTACATTTCACTCTTGGGCATTTAGCTGTGCTGTTTACAACTTCCAGAAAGCTTTCTTTGGCTATCCCCCTCAAACACTACTGCATTTAGGGCTTTCCTAGCAACTTCCTCATATTATCTCTTCTAGTCATAATGTTTTGTTTACTTTCTTTCTCTTCCACTCAGAGTATGAACCTTGCGAGATCAGAGACTGTGATCTTGCATATTTAGCACACAGCACAGTTTGGGGCAGCTAGCAGATGCTGGTGAATAAATGAGGTGGATAAAACTCAATTTGACCTCTACTACTAATGATTTCATGAAGGTTTTAGGAACATCTGAAGTCAGTTTCAATCTCTAGAGTTTTCCATAGATCACTGTGGCTATTCAATTGTTCAGTCTAGCTCCCTCTGAATATACATCGTTTTTTAAGAAAATCTTTTACTCTCTACTTCAAATTCATCCCTGACACAAGAATCACCAAGAAGATACTTGAACTCCAGATACACCAGCAATTTCACATTTTTGGCAAATACTTCAAGGTTCTTTGTTCCCCGAAAGGAACCCTCTTCCATGAATCTGATAGAAAAACATGGCCTTTTTCTTCTTCTCCTTGCTAGAGGTTATTTAATGAATGCAGCGTGGCTTTGCTAGCGAATTCAGAATAATTGGTGGAAATAAAATATAAACACCACTGGAATGATATCGATCAGACTTATACCACGAACATAAGTTTCTGTTCATACGGTTCTTTCATTTTAACAGGCAAATTGAAAAGTAAAGGTTTAAAATAGAAATGCTGATGAGGCTCTGCCTCTCTGTTTTCTTGCAAACTCCTAAGACACAACTGGAAACAGGGAATTTCCTACTACTTGTTGTCTGGGTGAGTAGCATAGAGATTAAAGTGTCAGCTTCTTTGTTTGATGGTGATTTGATGAAGCAACTTTATCGTTCCTTCCAGTGACTTAAGGAAAACACAATCCCCACTCATTATTCAACACACAGCCACATGTCTTCAGAGCACATATATTCCCCCAATAAACTCATTATTCTATTCCTAAATAAAATCACCTTAGCAATACACTGTATATATAAAATATGCACATATATAGTATTTATGCATGTATGTGTTTGCAGTGGCTAAACCTGTATGCATGAATGTGTGTGTATATAATAAATTTCCATGACTATAACCCAGACTTGCTGCCATGATTTTCCATAACATATCACACCGTATTTTCAGTGGAAATTCAATATTCCATAGTTATTATTTTTTCTGTTTGTATAGTCTTACTATATGACAGTGATTGGGGTCTATGGTTATTATTCACCTTCTTTTTTTTTTTTTTTGAGACAGAGTCTCACTCTTTTGCCGGGCTAGAGTGAGTGCTGTGGCGTCAGCCTGGCTCACAGCAACCTCTCACTCCTGGGCTCAAGCAATCCTCCTGCCTCAGCCTCCCAAGTAGCTGGGAATACAGGCATGCGCCACCATGCCCAGCTAATTTTTTCTATATATTTTTTAGTTGTCCAATTAATTTCTTTCTAATTTTAGTAGAGATGGGTCTTGCTCTTGCTCAGGCTGGTTTCGAACTCCTGAGCTCAAACAATCCACCCACCTCGGCCTCCCAGAGAGCTAGGATTACAGGCATGAGCCACCGCATCCGGCTTCTCATTCACCTTCTTAAATTATTTTGTCATAAGTCCTAGGGCTTTTTGTTCCTTCATGCATTTTTTTTTCTTAATCCCTCCCAAAAACAGTTTTGTTGTGCTATTTGAAGTTACCCCTCAAGAGTGTTCAAAGAGACCACCTTTAATCAAAGGGAAAGGAAAAAGTAAGATGGAGTAAACTGCCCTTGTCCCATCGCTCGTGTCCTAGCCAGACTGGACTAACTGTTTCTGTTACCAGGGATTTTTTTGTGGTCACAGAGTGCACAGGATACAAGGATCAAGAAATATCACCATGATCATTTGCCTCCACCATTCTTAAGCTAAGATGTAGACTCATGAACATGCAGACTAGAATGCCTCTGATCAAAAAGGAACCATGGCGCCTGTAATCCTAGCACTCTGGGAGGCCGTGGCGGGAGGATCATCTGAGCTCAGGAGTTCAAGACCAGCCTGAGAAAGAACGAGACCCCGTCTCTACTAAAATTAGAAAGAAATTAATTGGACAACTAAAAAATATATAGAAAAAATTAGTCGGGCATGGTGGCGCATGCCTGTAGTCCCAGCTACTCGGGAGGCTGAGGCAGGAGGATTGCTTGAGCCTAGGAGTTTGAGGTTGCTGTGAGCTAGGCTGATGCCACGGCACTCACTCTAGCCCAGGCAACAGAGCGAGACTCTGTCTTAAAAAAAAAAAAAAAAGGAAC